>QANY01007975.1:0-299173 GCA_003255025.1 Datisca glomerata
TTTAACTGCCCTGTAGGTAAATTATATATTTTTACATTAAAAGATGGAAAATTAACTAGCAACGTTATAACACAACTCTATAAATGAAGAGTTTTGTTGTAGTGGATGCTCGAACACACTAGAATGTGTGTGAGCAGGTAGAATAATTTAAACATATTTTTTTGTTATTAGATGTACTCAACACATAAGATTTAGAGATTTGGAGAATGACTTTTTGAGATAGAGCTTCGAGAGAGAATTGGAGAGAGATTGCTTCTTCAATGAGGCTGATAATATATATATATATAGACACACACACTAGGCCAAGGCTCATTAGGATTAGAGATTTGTTAAAATAATAAATTATTTTCAAATGTGACACTACAATGGGACCCACTGTATTTTGTACCATACTGTAGTGGGACCCACCCCAATGTGCCGTGAGACACTACAACGCCCCCACACAGCACTCTAGTGTCAAGTGGCACTACAGTGTGTCATGTTTCACTGTAGTGCCATGTGGCACTACAGTATGTAATGTCAATACCTGATTCAAAAAATAATGATTAACATGTGGCAGTCCAACATTTCACGTGCCAATTTTTTTAAATTTATTATCTGTTTTAATTAGATAAATATATAGTTATCAGTTAATTTAAAATTAATTTATCTGATCACAAATATCCACTAACTTATCTATTAGTTCAAAATAAACATATTAGTTAATTGAAATTCAAATTATTATCTCATAATAAATTAATATTATTTATTTAATAAATCAAAAATACTTTGTCACTTATCGATTAATACAAGACTAATCGATATAATTATTTAATTATAATTTCTGAAAATTACAATAAATAATTTAATTAATTACTTTACATAATTATCTCATAATTATATACTTACCCCATAAACTTAATTCATTTTGCAAGCTAGTCATTTTCTTATGTCCTGAAACATTCAGACCGTAGACTGTGTAGTACGAAGGTGACTTGAGGATCATGGACACATAATTTTAAGCTCCAATAAATCATATTATTAATTAAATTATTTAATTAAATAATCTTATTTATTGATTCTATTATAACTCCACTATAAATATGAAATTGCACTTTTAGTAATTACAAATTATATTTATAGAGTAATATTGTGTAGTCCATTGATATAATCATTTCATATAGTTAGTCCTCCAATTATAGGTTCGTACATTAGAGCTAGTCAAAATTACCATTTTACCCGTCTAATTATCTCATGATCATTAAGTACCATTAATTCACTAGTGAATTGTCAATTTATAATCGTATTATATATTTGAGCTCAATAACCATTCAGTTCCAAAATTAACACTTAAGAGAATCAATATACAATCTGTTAGGAAAGCTTGGATTCCAAGTTGTGTAAGATCATGCTCCCAGTAGACATGCATAGGAGTTCATGACTACTCAGAATTTAGATTGATCTATATATGACCATCTGATTGATGAGTATTAAATCTTTATGATAAATAGTAACTTAATAAATATATTAATTCACATCGGTCGTGTCCTATATAATTTAATTATATAAAGTATTTTCACTAAGATGTCTATCCACATCAGCGATCTGGATCTAGATCACATGCATTCAAAATACTTAGCGAACCGTACTATCAACCATTCATTAAAGATTTCATACTTTAATATGTTATGGACTATTTTATTTATTTTCAATAACATTAATCATCTCGTACTAATATAAGATCATAATCTCGTTAATGAATATAGAATTTTCAGATATTTATACAAATTATTCAATAATAATTCAAAAGTAAAATTATATGAAAAATGTAATTTTATTGATTTCAAATTAAAATATCTTTAAACATGCTTTAAGGGCACTATGCCCAACAATCTCCCATTTGTCCTAAACCAAATGTGGCATCTCTCTCAACCTCATATTTCATACATGACCATTTAATTACTTCGCATGAAGTGTCTTGGTAAAAGGATCAGCCAGGTTCTGATCTGACACTATCTTCATAACAATCACATCTCATCAATGTATGATCTCTCTTACAAGATGATTTAGATAAGAAATCTCTATATTTATCTGAAAGTAATCCTCTATTGTGACAATAGTAGAGCAATAACTAATTCAAAAGAACTAAGGAGTCATAAGAGGGACAATCACATTTTGATCCAAACCGCTTCTTTCGCAGCTTCACAAGTTGCTATATATTTGACTTCCACAATGGAATCTACAATACTTGAGTTTTTAATACTTCTCCAGACTACATCTCCTCCTCCTAGGGTGAATACTGATCCAGACGTTGACTTTCAACTGTCCCTATCTAATTGAAAATCAAAATACGTATTTCTAGTAGGGTTCAGGTCTCCTCATGAATAAACAAGCATATAATTTCTCATTCTCCGAAGATACTTGAGAATGTGCTTTACTGTAGTTTAGTGTTCTAAACAGGGATTTGATTGATAACGACTTACAATTCCTACCGCATAACATATGTCTGATCTCATACACAACATGGCATACATGAGACTCCCAACAACTGAAGCATAATGAACCTTTCTCATATCCTCTTTCTCTTGAGGTGTCTTAGGACATTTCTCCTTGGAAAGTATTATTCCATGTTTGGTCAATAATTGACTTTTCTTTGAATTTTTCATAAAGAATATTTCTAGCACCTTTCAATAAAAGATATTTGAGAAAGTGTCAAGAGATTGTTCTTCCGATCCCTTAGGATATGAATGCCTAGAACATAGCTCGTCTCTCCCAAATATTTCATTTGAAATTTCTTAGCTAACCACTTCTTTATCTTTAACAGAGTTTCTAAATCATTCTCAATGATTAGAATATCATCTACATAAAGAACTAAGATAACCAGTATCTTATCTTTGATATATTTATAAACACAAGCTTCGTCAACATTTTGTTCGAATCCATATGATTTAATAATCGCATCAAAAGTAAGATTCCAATATCTTGATGCTTGCTTTAATCTATAAATGGATTTAAGCAATTTGCATACTTACTGATCTTGTCTCTTTTTCACGAACTCTTTTGGTTACATCATATAGATACTTTCTTCAAGAGATCCATTCAGAAAGGCTATCTTGACATCCATTTGTCATATTTCATAGTCTAAACTAGAGGTTATGGACAAAAGAATGTGAATGGATTTTAGCTTGGCGATGGGATAGAATGTATCTTCATAATCGACTACCTCCCTTTGAGTATAACCTTTGGCTACTAGTCGTTCCTTGAAAGTCTCTACTTTCCCATCTGCACCTTTTTTTCTTCTTGAAGATCTATTTATATCCTATAGGCGTGACTACTTCACCTGGATCTATAAGTTCCCGCACAGGAATTGGATACATTAATTTCATTTCTTGGTTTATGGCATCTTGTCATTTCTCCTTTTCAGGATCTTCCATCGCCTCATTAAAGGTTAATGTATCATCCTTATTAGTGTCTGACACTAGGACATGTGCCTCGAGTTCATAGAAAATAGGTTGTCTTACAACCCTCCCACTACGACGTTGCACAGGGTTTCCTAAATAGGAACAGTGATTTTTATGCTTTGTCATTTATCAGTTGATGATGAAGATGGTCTAATCTCACCAGATGCTAGTTCATCGAGAACTACTTTGCCATGAGGTTTGTAGTTTTTCATATAATCGTGTTCGTAAAAATTAGCTTTTGTCAATACAAACACGTTTTGATCCTTGTGACTAGAAAATACCGACCTCTTATTTTTTGTGCATAGCCAACAGATATACAAACTTCAGACAATGAGTCTAACTTTCCAGTCTTAGGTCTAAGAACGTAAGCTGGACACCCCCATATACGTAAATGACACAAACTAGGTTTGGAGCCATTTCATAACTCTAAAGGTGTCTTGTACAGACTTAGAAGGAACTACATTCAAAATGTAGGTTGTCGTTTGAAGTAGCTTAACATGGACCTAACCATATTCAATAAGGTTCAGCTTCTCCTTTTTGAAACACCATTTTGCTGTTGTGTTCCAGGTGCTCTGAGTTGGGATAGAATTTCATACTCTAGTAGGTAATCCTTGAATTCTAAATCCAAGTATTCACCACATTGATCTGATCGAAGTATTTTTAAAGATTTACCTAATAGTTTTTTAGCTTCAGCATTGAAATCTTTAAACTTTTCAAAAGTTTCCGACATCTTATGCATTACGTAAGTATAACCGTATCTTGAGTAATCGTCAATGAAAGTGACAAAGTACTCTCACCCACCTCAAAATTGTACATTGATTAGTCCACAGACATCACTATATACTAGCTCAACTGGTTCTTTCACTCTTTGGCCCTTTCTAGAGAAAGGTATCTTGGTCATTTTACCCTCTATAAAAGATTCACAAACCGGAAGAGTATCAAATTTTAGTTCTCTAAAAAACCATACTCTGTTAATCGGTTTACTCTGTCTTGATTAATATGTCTCAACCTAAAATGTCATAGCTACGTATCATCTTATTGAGAAACCATTGGTGGTTTGTTACTTTTAGGATTTACTACTTTAAATAATTCTGAATTATTTAATGTTCGTTTAGTTGGTTTAAGTATATACAGTCCGTTTGAAACTCTTGCATGTCAAATATCGAATCCATTCGTAGAAGTAATAAAATTAGTATTATCAAAAGATATATCAAACCTTTGTTCATGCAGTAATGATAAATAAATCAAATTTCTAGAAAATCCATGAATAAAATAAACATTGTTCAAAATAATATAATTATTTCTGAAATTCAAATGGACTATCCTCAATGTTTTCGCTGATACGAGCGCACCACTGCCAACTCTCATTATCACATCGCCATTAGTAAACTCCCTTGACGAATCAAGCATTTACAAAGAAAAACATACATGGTTAGTAGCTTATGAATCTATAATCCAGGTTGACAAATCATATTCCACTAAACAAGATTCAAGTACAAGTAAATCATATTTACCTTTCTTTTCTAGCTCGGAGAGATACTTGATACAGTTTCTCTTCTAGTGACCTTCAACCTCATAATGGAAACAATTTCCCTTAGGTTTGTTATCGTTCTTGTTCTTCTTGGCCTTGGGTGATGTCTTGGCTTTCTTTCCTTTCTTAATATTATTCTTGCCATTACCATTGTTCTTCTTCCTTTTGTTACCATTAACAACAGTAGAAAAAGATTTTTCTCAGCAACATTTGCCTAGCCCTCTTTGGTCATATTCTTGTTGAGTGACTCAAAAGTCTGCAGTTCATTCAACAAATGGATCATGTTGAAGTGTAACTTGTTCATAACATAGTTTTGGAATTATGTCCATAAAAACTTTAAATAAAGTGTGTTTATAATTTACATAAGTCCTAGAACTATTATAAACGTAAGAAGAGTAAATACAGAGGGGGCTTCCAGACAAACTCTTCTGAAATAGTTCAAAATGTTATTCGCAGTCTTAGGATCGACTGGACAATCGACTATTAGGTTGAACTAAAGGATGTCGATCTTGGGGCATGAGAGTGGAGACACAAACGGTTGACCTAGACATGTTATAGAACATGTTGAATACACTAGTGACACATTAGTTTTTTGCAAAGCCATTTATTTAGCCCTAAATCTAATTGTCACACCTTCAGAGTATTTTCATAATAACTTTAATCCTAAGATGAGTACGAAACTTGACTTAGTTAGTTGCGACCTTTGATACGCCAAAGGAGTGAGTTCAAATTTTTGGAACAATACTTCGACTGTTAGGATCGTGATTCAACTATGTTGGATTTGCTTGATTCACAGATTTGTTTGTGGTAAGATTGTATAACAAAAATACGCCAAAGGAGTGAGTTCTAATTGTCAGAACAATACTTCGACTATTAGAATCGTGATTCAACTATGTTGGATTTGCGTAATTCACAGATATGTTCCTGGTAAGATTGTATAAGCAACAATATCACCTTATGATTTATTGATGGGTGTGTGAATAAATAAACTGAGCTTGGTACTCGATGACATAAGTAATTAAATAAAACGTTATGAATTGTACGAGACGCTTCACTAATATGTCTTTCTTATTCACAGTCAATAAAAGAGTTAAGGAAATAATAACTAGAAGGGTAAATGGTAAATTTACATCTCTCTCTTGTTACTGATATTCACAGAGGATAATATGTTAAAATATTCTCTGGACCATGAAATAAAAGTGTTTATTTACACATAAAAAATGTAGCGCGCATTAATCTAGAGTTGATTTGGCATCAGACCTATAGTGGAGTCGTACAATGTCAAGATTAAATAGGTCAGAAATTTATGGAGATAAATTCGCTGAGTATTTGAATTCTATAGCTTTATTCATGTGAGTCCATTAGGTCTTAGTAGTAACTCAAAATGATAGAAATGAAAAACAACATCAATTGGACCAAAAACGTGTTTTGAACCAAAGTACACTTTCCAAACCTATATATGATGAGTGTCATCTATGAAGTAGTGAAAAGTAAAATTCATGTTCAAATTAATTAATTTGTTACTTTCTAATTAATAGATAATTGGAAAATCAAAAATAATAATGAATTAACTTATAAAGATCAATTTAATTTTGTCAATTTAGATTGATGAATTTACACACAGTATTGGCTCTAGGGAAGATGTAAAATTCACATAAACAGTGTAAAGAGATGGTGAATTTTAGCAATTTACAATATAACGGTATATGTGTAAATTCTATAATTATTATGTAAGTGATGTCAATAGGATTATATCCCTATAACCCTAACCACAATGTGTGATTACACAAAACAAGAAAAGAGTTTCTCTCTCCCTTTCCTTTATTGTTGCTGAACCCTAGAAGAAGAAGAAAAAATTTGTTTTTTCTTCCTCTATTATTTTGAGAGCCCACACTCAAATCCTAAAGACATCCTTGTGAAAAATACTTATGAATCTTACGAGTGGTTGTTGGTGTGAAGATTGATTCAACTTCTACATATCCCAAAGAACGAAGAACGTGACATGATCAAAAGGATTCTACCAAGCAGAATTTCTTCAATACAAGAAAGGTATAAAATTGTTTCTACGTATTCTAAATACGTTGGTCTAAATACGTTGATCTAAATATGCATGATCATAGAAAAGGTTTTACATTTAATATGATTAAATGTTTGTGTTGAAATTTTTTTGATTTTTCGCCAATAAACCATTTGGGTTCATTTATTTTTCATCAAATTTTAAAACTCTATCCAACAATTGGAATCAGAACATTAGGTTCTTGATTGTGCATATTTAGTAATTAGACATATGTATCAATGGATGTTGTGATATTGGCATATATTTTGTGTGGTAGATTAAAAGCATGTTTGAATGTGTTTTATGAATGGATCCCAATCAATTGGCTCTATGTGTTTTATTTTTAATTTTAGAATTTACGTATGCCAAAATTGAGGCATAGGATTTTATGTAATTAATTTTTACAAAAGTTGTATCATTAAATTTCATGTAAATCTATCACCGCTCATTCCCCATTGAAAACTGCACACCACCGTCTGCTGCTTGTCACCGCTCACCGCCACTCGTCGTGCGTCGTCGCCCGCTGTCACCCACAGCTCTATGCGTTGCGCGCCATCCGCTTTCGTACCCTGTGTCATGGGTTTCCTAATTAGGTTAAGGCAACCATAGGATTTTGGATACCTAGGGGTTTTGGAAACCCTAGTGTGCACAAGGTCATATTGAGCCATTAGGCTAGCATGGACCCACCAAGCCTATTGAAGTGTTGGACTAAGAAAGGGTTGTTTGCCCCAAATAATTTGTAGGGATTTGGGATTTGACTCTAAACTCAATCTAGACTCTAAAATTTTTTTATTTAATTCGGTCATTTTCAACACTAATTAATTGGAATTTATTTTATAAATTATTTTAAAAATAAATCATTTGATTAATTTACCTGGTAATTTATTTATCAAAGTAAAAATTGTTGGAAAATTAATTTTAAATTGAATTTTGAATTTTGAAAATGGAACTGGACTTTTGTAAAGAGTTATAAATTGGTGGAACTTCCTGTAGGAGAACTAGAAAATTACATGGCACGAGGAATAGTTTAGAGTACCGCTGAGCTATTTACTAGAGTTAAAATTTCATCATTGCAAGTATGTAACAATTTTGAGTAATTAAATAAAATAATATGTGATTTTATAATTTTGTAATATTTTCTAAAGAAGTTATTTATTTTTTATATTTTTTCAATTTTAAATATAAGTAATAAAAAATTATAATAAGTATTTAATAACATTAACAAAACAAGAAGCAATGAAAAATGCTATGATAGACATACAATAGCATTTAGATGAGGCTATGAAAGACCTACAATGGCATTTCAAAAAGGCTATGAATACCTGCTAAATCGTTTATAAAACATTATGAAAGGCTTTTATAGTGTTTAAAAATGCTATGAAAAGTGTTTGATAGAACTTAAAAAAATGCCATTAAAAGTGTTTGATAGCGTTTACATAACGCTATTAAAAGCTTTTAATAGCGTTTAAGAAACGCTATGAAAAATGTTTGAGGGTTTAAAAAACGCTATGAAAAACTTTTAATAGCATTTAAAAATGCTATCATAGGTGACGAACTTTTAATGATGTCTATATATATTGCGTTTTTGGAAACGCTATCAAAACCCTATGATAGAGTTTTTTGCCACTATCATAGCCTTTTTTTGTTATAGTGTACTTCTTTTCCTCAAGTTCAAGTTGAAAATTAGCATAATGATATTGTTCCCGTTAATAGTTCTAGACCTGAATTTCCCACTATTGCAAACAACCTAGTTATAAACTTACCCATCAAGCCTATTACTCACCCAAAGTCTTCTATTTATCCTTCAAATAATCCTCACACTTCAGCTCATGCAATGAAAACCAGGACCAAAAATCACATCTCCAAGAAAAAAATATTCTACTACAAAAGACCTTTTAAGGATAAAATTGGAAAGAAAAAAGGAATAAACTAAAAATCATCACCGTGTCAACGTCTCTTTGCCCTGGTCCCATCCCTTTCTCGTCGTATCTGCATTTTTCCTTCCAAATCTTTCAAAATCAACCCAAATCCATTTGAATATTTAAGTTACAAGATAAAAACAAAAACAAACATAAATCAAGCAATAAAACTCAAAGAACAAATGAAATTAAAGTTAAGATTATTTAAAATATGAGTGTGAAACACACTCAACACCAGGTCTAATTTTTTATTAAGGCAATGAATTCTTCCATCATTGCTCTCTTCCAATTTGGACTAGAGAGGATTTTTTTAACTATTTTTGGTTGAGAAGGATGCGAGAGTGTGGCTAAAGGATGTTTTGTAGCAAAATAGATTTTTGGTTTGAAGATGTGATTTTTAGACCTGGTTTGCATTGCATGAGTTAAAGTGTGAGGATTATTTGAAGGATAAATAGAAGACTTTGGGTTAGTAATAGGCTCGATGGGTAAGTTTATAACTAGGTTGTTTGCAATAGTGTGAAATTATGGTCTAGAACTAACAACTGGACAATATCAGTATGTTGATTTTCAACTTAAACTTGAGGAGAAGAAGTACACTACAACAAAAAAGGGCTATGATAGTGGCCAAAAAACGCTATCATAGGGTTTCGATAGTGTTTCCAAAAACACGATACATATGGACGTTATTAAAAGTTTGTGACCTACGATAGCACTTTTAAGCTCTATTAAAAGTTTTTCTTGGCATTTTTTAAACGCTATCAAACACTTTTAATATCGTTTCTTAAAAGCTATTAAAATCTTTTAATAGCATTATGTAAACGCTCTCAAACACTTTTAATAGGGTTTTTAAACGCTATCAAACGCTTTTCATAGCATTTTTTAAACGCTATAAAAACCATTCATAACGTTTTATAAATGATGTAGTAGGTTTTCATAGCCTTTTACAAATGCAATTGTAGGTCTTTCAAAGCCTCTTCTAAATTCCATCTTATGTCTTTCATAGCATTTTTCATTACTTCTTGTTTTGTTAATGTTATTAAATACTTATTATAATTTTTTATTACTTATATTTAAAATTGTAAAAATATAAAAAATAAATAACTTCTTTAGAAACAATCGCGAAATTACAAAATCACATATCGTTTTATTTAATTACTCAAAACTATTACATACTTTCGATGATGAAAATTTATCTCTAGTAAATAGCTCAGCGGACTTTTGTAAAGAGTTTCGATGATGAAAATTTATCTCTATTTAATTACTCAAAATTGTTACATACTTTCAAGAAAATTGTTACAAATTTGTCATTTACGTTGAAATATTCACAAGTTCGCCAATGCAAACTTGATCACAGCACGAGGAATGGTTTAGAGCCGCCCTAGCGGTCCTCTCTTCAGTGGGAGAAACTTGAAAATTTATTCGCTTTAAGTCATCGAGTTGCTTGAGAAGCTAAAGCTTGTATAGGAAGTGGTGAGGGAGGACCGTTCCTAGACGGACTCTTATTTTATAGCAACCTTTAAAGCTAATGCGTTGGTTAAACATTTAAAGCGAAGGACATTGGAATCTCTCATAGGAGCTAGTCAATAGGGCTAAGGTGACCAAAACTATTGGTGATTGGTTAAGCTAGATATAGTGTCATCTTGTGAAGCGTTAACCAAATGAGAAGAGTCTCGATGCGATAGGAGGTAGCTTGGGCGTTGTCCTTAGATGAGACGAGTTATCGTTGTATTGTAACATCATGTCGATTTTTTTTAATATTTAAGTATTTGCATCATGCATCATAGTTTTCTAAATGATAAAGTATTTGTTTACACTACTATATTTATTCTTTTCAGTAATCATGTCATTATCCTCACTCTAAATAATCTTGAATGCAAATAAACTCACTGGTGAAAATTACGTGGATTGGAAATGTATCTTGATATCATGCTGATGGCAGAAAAGAACAAGTCCGTGATCACCACCCATTGTCCTATTGAGTCTATTGTTGAATCGACTCAAAAGGAAAATGATGCATATGCTTCTTGGCTGCGTTCTAATGAGATCGTCAGATGTTACATCTTGACATCAGTTAGCAATGTGTTGCAACAACAGCATCAGAGCATGGACACCACCACTGATATGATGTTGAACATCATTGAAATGTTCAGGGATAAGGGTCATCAACCCAAACAGGCAGTTGTGCGAAACTTCATGAACTGTAGGATGAAACCTAGAACTCCTGTCAGAGAACATATGATATTGATCATTAGTTATCTAAATGAGATGGAGATCATGAGTGCTTAGGTAAATGGCGAGAATCAAGTTGATATGATCCTTGAGACTTTGTCTGACACTTTTGAGAACTTCAAACTTAATTATTTGATAAATAAGTTGAGGTACTCATTTCTTGAGCTTATGAAGGATTGTAAGCTGCTGAGACCTTATTTCTAAAGGGAAAGAAGAATATTGAAGAGGAAAATTTTACTGAAAGTAATCCTTTCACCTTTGGCGCTAAGAAGAAATACAAGAGAGGTCTAAAGAAGGCTAAGAAGCAGAACTCGAAAGTTACAAAATGCAAGGGCACTGCAAAAGTGTCATCATTGTGGAGTAGCTGGCAATTGGAAACACAATTTCTCAGATTATCTCAAAGAGTTGAAATCCAAAGGTATGGTACTCATTACTAAGGCCTGTTATGTGGATGACTCTATTTTTCATGGATTTTAGAGTCTGCATCCACTAGCCATATATGTTGTTCCCTGCAGGGGTTCACGGAAACCAGAAGGCTTGACAAGGGCGAGTTCAGCTTCCATTTTTGTAGTGCCTTTGCCTTTCACAAGGTATGGAGCACTAGTATCAGTTGTATTAGTTGGAACTATTAAATTTTCATTTGATAACAGTCTTATGATTTTACGAGATGTTTATTATATCCCAGTTTTTTAGAAGAACCTTATTTAAGTAGCTAGTTTGATTGAGCAATGATTTTCTTTAAATTTTGTTGACAATGGTATTGGCATTTTTAGAAATAATTATTTGATCACTACTACATTCTTGATAAATAACATATTCTATGTAAAACCATTAGTTCCAATGATATGACACTGAAGTAAATACTGATTTACAAAGGGATAATTAAAAGGTTGAAGTTGATTCAATTGATCTAACCAATACTTACTATTGGCCATATTAGCGTAGACAGGATTAAAAGACTTGCAAAGGATGGTCCATTATAAACTTTAAGTGTGGGGTCACTACCCACATGCGAATCCTGCATAGAAGGAAAATTGATCAAGAGACCCTTTTCAGCGAAGGTTGAAAGAGTCACTCAATGCCTGAAACTCGTACATAGTGATGTATGTGGGTCATTGAATATCTAAGAAAGAGGAGGTTACAAATATTTTGTAACCTTCATTGATGACTGCTCGCCTTTTGAACATGTTTATCTAATGCGCCAAAAGTCAAAAACCATTGAAAAGTTCAAAGAGTAGAAGGCTATGGTTGAAAAGCAATTAGAGAAACAAATCAAAACACTATGATCCGATCGTGGTGGAGAGTACTTGCTAGGAGAGTTTGAAGACTTTCTTAAGGAAGAAGTATACTTTCTCACCAGAGAGAAGGAATCGAACTCTAATGGATATGGTTAGATCCATGATGAGAGTTACCCATCCCTCCCATATCCATTTTGGGGATACGCCTTGGAAATAGTAGCATATATTCTGAACCAAGTTCCATCTAAGACGGTGCCTAGCACACCATATGAAAGATGGGGTGTACAAAAGTCATCCGCAAGCCACCTTAGGATATGGGGATGCCCGACACATGTACTGAGACTCAAGACAGGCAATTTGGGCAGTCGATCAGAAATATGCACGTTTATAGGATATCCTAAGGGGACGAAGGGATACATTTTTTATAGTACGACTGACAAGAAAACATTCCTTAGCACAAATGCACATTTTCTTAAGAAAGACTATATAAGAAGTGTGAATCCAAGAAGCACATGTGTGTTAGAGAAATTATTGAGTAGGATGACACTGACTCCCTAATAAGGACATGTTCCTGATTCAATAATGGAAGAGCACAACAGGGCCAGAGCTTTGGCGTAGTGGGAGGGTTGTAAGACAACCTAACAGGTACATGTCTTATAAAGATGCCTTAACAGAAATCTCAGATAATGATCATGATGAACCTCTTTCCTACTTGAAGGCCATGGTTGGTCATGAAGCAAACCTATGGCAAGAAGCCATGAACCTTGAGATACATTCGATGAACTCGAATGGAGTGTGGAAACTTGTAGATCCTTCTAAAGGGGTAAAACCAAAGGTAAATGAATTTGTAAGAAAAAGAGAGTTTCAGATAGGAATGTGGTAACATTCAAAGCTAGGCTAGTCGTCAGGTGCTACACCCAAAAGGAAGGTATTGACTATGAAGATAACATCTCATCGGTAGACATGCTTAGATCCATCTGAATCCTTCTGCCCATTGTTGTTACCCTCGATTATGAAATCTAGCATATGGACATCAAGACTACTTTTCTCAATGACAATCTTGAAGAGTGCATTTATGTGGCTCAACCAGACCGGTTCATGAAGAGAGGCCAATAGGGCAAGGTTTATGATTTGTAAAAGTCCATTTATAGACTTAAGAATGCGCCACGGTCATGAGATATCTGATTCGACGAAACTGTCAAGAACTATGGTTTTGAACAATTAGTGGTGAACATTGTATATATAAGCAGATACATGAAGGAAAAGTGATTTTCTACTCATGTACGTGAACGATATTCTATTCATTGGGAATGTTGTAGGAAAATGATCTAATGTCAAGATTTAGCTTGCAAAGCAATTTGATATGAATGATCTTGGAAAAGTTGCCTTTGTCTTAGGTATTCAAATCTTTTGAGATAGAAAGAACTGGCAATTGGCACTATCTCAAGCATCTTATATTGATAAGGTGATAGATAGCTTCAATATGCAAGACTCCAATGAGCAATCTCTCAAGACTCCTCAAGAAGAGGAAGACACGAGAAAGATTCTTTATGCCTCAATAGTAGGAAGTCTCATGTATGCGATGCTTTACACTAGGCTAAATATTTGCTATGTTGTGGGCATGGTGAGTCGTTTCCAATCTAATATTGGACTCAAGCATTGAAATTTCATCAAGCATATCTTCAAGTATCTTAGGAGAATGAGGAACTACGTGCTTCTATATTCAGGTACTAACTTGAATATGGCGGGTTATACTGACTCTGATTTTCAAGCAGACAAGGATTCTAGGAGGTCAACTTCAGCATCGGTGGTCATCCTGAATAGTGGAGTAGTAGTATGGAGAAGTATCAAGCAATCCTGCATTGTCGATTCTACCTTGGAAGCTGAGTATGTGACAGCTTGTCAAGCTGCAAAGGAGGCTGTGTGGTTTAGAATTTTTCTGAAGTCTCTGGAAGTTATTCTAGAGGTTGACAAACCCATGACACTTTATTGATATAACAGTGGGGCTGTAGCAAACTCGAAGGAGCCACAAAAGACCCAAACACATAAAGCGTAAGTATCACCTCAATAGATAGATTATTTAGCGTGGAGATGTAGTAACACACATATCGACGATCAATAACTTGGCAGATCCATTCACAAAGACTTTAAGCAGTAAAGTCTTTGATGGCCATCTAGACGACGTGGGGATAGAAGATTGTACACGCCTACTTTAGTTCAAGTAGGGACAGGTTGGTCTGTCTGTTCACATGAAAAGAAGACCTAAGATCGAAATTTGGGTAGGGACTTTGCTAAGCTGTTCGGCCACATTCTATTCCATCCTCTGGATTGCCTTGAGAAAAGCATTAGTTTGCTGGAATTATGTCCATAAAGTATGGTGTAATAATTATTTATGAGTATTTAGTTATTTCTCTGACATTTATGTATTACAGAAGTTTATGAATAAATGAAATTTTTTCCTTTAAATAAAGTGTGTTTATAATTTACTTAATCCTGAAACTATTATCAACGTAAGAAGAGTAAAGACAAAGGTGTCTTCCAGATAAAATCTTTTGAAATAGTTTAGAATGTTATTCGCAGTCTTAAGATCTACTAGACAATTGATTCTGATTACGACTGTTATGTTGAACCAAAGGATGTCAGTCTTGGAGCATAGGAGTAGAGACTCTAACGGTTGACTTAGACATGTTATGGAACATGTTGAATAGACCAATAACACATAGCAGGTAATGAAAGAAGAAAAAGCAGGTGTGAGCAATTCAAGTATAATGCTGACTTGAGTTCGCTCATCAATGGTAGCCCCATGTACTTTTGCCTCATACATTATGTTGATCATGTTCAAAACATGTTCTCACACAGAAGTACATTTCTTCATCTTAATAGTCATGTAGCTCCTAGTAGCTTTACGATGACTTTGATCAGATTGCCGCCCAAACATCGCCTGTAGAGATTCCATAATCTCATAGGATGTGTGCATGCTCTCATGCTTTGTTCTAAGAACACCATTCATGCTCACAAGCGTGTAACACTTAGCTTTGTTGTTGGACTGAATTCAAGCATCAAATTTTTCCCTAACGTTTTTAGGACTATTAGCAGTGGGCTCCTCAGGACATTCCTCAAATTTGTGGTTCTCACATATGAGCATCGTATTCAAATTTGATTTTCATCTTATGAAATTATCACCATTAAGTTTTTCACGTGCAAGTAAAGCAGTAATATGGTTGCTCATGGTAAGGATAATAATAATTGAAAAGAAATAAAACATATTCATTCAATATAATTGTAATAAATATCAAATTTTCAGAAAATAAATGTGATGCATGAATGCAACATATCAAACATATAAACTTAACAATTACTAATCCAAGGTAAGACAACCTAACAATTAATGTGTCACCTTAGGGTCGGTCATATTAATTTTAAACTGTTTATGAGACATTATCATCCTTATTAATTAAAACTTAAAATATCTCATATTTTTTCTTTTAATAATAAGGTACTGTTACTTGGTCAAGTCATAATTATCCACTCAAAGTTTTTTTGTGACTTTGTGAGTGTAACCCATTATTTCATATTCCATGACTTAATTTAAAAAACTTCAACTTTAGGGTCGATCAAGTCTTTGTACATCACTTAGTCCTATATTTCTTTTAAAGAAGTCATCCTTGTTATTGATACAGTTCGAAACCTTCCTTAGGGGGATAAAAACAAAGCCGTCTCGAGGCCCTCATCATATCTCACATTGTTGTACTAATAATCGAGACCATAGGTTACATTGACATGTCAACTTTCTCCCACTCACTATTTTGTAATTGAAGTGTTTCTATTTAACTAATCAATTAATTCTCAAATAATTACTAGTTAAAATAACTCTATGAATGTAAAATTAATTATTAATCAAATCTTATTGGTCTAAGTTCATTTAACCTTCTTAAGACAAATTTCGGTTAACATAGCATACCTAATTAATTATATTCATAAACTTTAATAAAACACTTTTAATAATGTTGATTATCCTAAAGGCCTAACTAAATGTATGCCTTTAAAGTGATGTGATTACTAAGTTTAACAAATCAAAACTTTACAGTTCACATGCAATTGATTTCGTAAAATAATTCATATAAACACATCAGGACAATTCTAATAAATCATATTTCTACTAATAAAATGCATGATTAAATAAAACTGTGCGGAGTTTCATGTATGGCATGTAATCGACTAATGCATGATCATGTTATTAATCAAATCAATAAACATTTATTTAAACAAATGATGAACCTGTTGACTGTTGGATATTTCTAAATTTATATCCTTTGAAAAAATAGAAATAATTACAAAGCGGACTTCAAGAACACATATTTCCAAAAATGCTCATTCTCCATTAGAGGTCAATTTTCATAATCTTCAAACTTTGATAAAAAATCCTTTTAATTAGGATAAACTATTTTTCTAATTAAATAATCTCATTAATTATCCTTTTAAAATTAATTGATAACTCACCAAACTTGAGTCAAACCCAATAAATTAATTTAGTTTAATTTTAAAAAAATTACATTAATTTTAAAATTAAAAGATAAAAAATAGGATTAGAGTTTTCACGAAGTATCACATGGATATAGCAACATGCTATCAGGGTATCTGTGAATAGTACACTGGCAATCAATCCAATAGCGCGTCACTCCAACTGTCGCTGCAAGTTGCCCGACCACTATCAGATGTGCCGCCGCCGATGCCACTTCCGGCAACGCCGCAGTCGCCAAATTTGCTAGCGGCGTTAGTGCCGACAACACTATTGCTGGCGCCGGAACTCATAACAGAGCTCCTTCTCCTTTTTCTTCTCCTTGTTTGTCTCATGCATTTTTCATCTTCTTGCGTACAGAATTTTACAACATAATATTTAAAATAAAACTATAAAAATTTCTATGCCCCAAAGAATTTGAATTAACTAATCTGTTAATTTTGAACTAATATATAAGTTAGTTGATATGTGTGATCATATAAGTTAATTTTAAATTAACTAATATCTAGATATTTATCTGATTAAAATAAATACAAATTTTTTGGACAAATTACCTCGTGGCATATTGGATTGCACGTTTCAATCATTGTTTTTTGAATTATAGATTGACATGACACACTGTAGTGCCATATGACACTACAATGACACGTGACACACAACACTATAGCGACACGCGACTCACTGTAGTGCCACACAGCACTACGGTGGCACAACAGGAATTTTGAAGTACTGTAGTGTCGTGGCGCATAGTGCTATGGGTCCCATTGTAGTACGACGCAAAATGCAGCGGGTCCCATTGTAGTGACACATTTGTAAATGATTTATTATTTTAACAGATCCCTAAACCTAATGAGCCTTGACCTGGTATATATATATATGCATATTATTCTATCGGCCTCATTGAAGAAGCAATTTGTGTGATTAATTGTTAACCAAAAGCTCTGTGAATTCTCCAATTCTCTCTCAAAACTCTGTCTTAAAAAGACATTCTCCATATCTTATATCACATGTGTTGAGTACATCTAGATGCATTATTTCTTTGTATGTCTATGATTTAATGTATAGATATATAATGGATCCAATGAGAAAAATTATTTTTAGAACATGTGGAGTTGCAATTGTTTTCCGATCGATAATTTTTTTTTAAAACTTAATACCTCTGCTACGCATTCCAGGATTCCAATAATTGGCATCAAAGCGGTCTTTATATATATATACATTAAATTTTGTGTGGGTTTTCTTGCATTATTCAATATATATTTTGATATGAATGAATGAAGCATGCAAAGATGCTTTATCTTTGATACTCAATCTAAAAGGTTTGTATGCATGGGATTTAGAGTGTGATTTATCTCATAATAATTTAATATTATTTAATTTCATAAATCAAATATACTGTCCCGCGTATCGATTAATACAAAACTAATCGATATAATTATTTAATTGCAATTTTCAAAAATTACAATCAATAATTTAAATTCTTAATTAATTAATTTCACATAATTATCTCATAATTATATATTTTCCCCAGAAACTTAATTTCTTTTACAAGCTAGTCCTTTTCTTATGTCTTGAAACATTCACATCCTAGACTGTGTAGTACAGAAGTGGCTCGGAGACCATGAACCCATAATTCTAAACTCCAATAAATCAAATTATTAATTAAACTAATTAAATAATCTTATTTATAAATTCCATTATTACTCCACAATAAATATGGAATTACACTCTTAGTAATTACATAACATATTACAAAATAATTTTGCGTAGTCCATTGAAATAATCACTTCATATAGTTCTATCCTTCAATTATTAGTTCCTAAATTAGATCTGGTTAAAATTATCATTTAACCCTTCTAATTACCTATTGATCCTTAAGTACCATTAATTCACTAGTGAATGACCAATTTATAATTGTATTATAAGATCCTTTAGGAAAAGTTGAATTCCAAATCTTGTAAGATCATGTTTCTAGCCATCCATGTCACTGAATCTCCAAAATAAAAGTCACTAACCTGTTTTAGAAAAAATAATAACAAGTGAATTGAAAGATCCAGTAGACATGTATACTAGTTTATGTCAACTCAGAATTTAGACGGATCTACATATGATCATCTTATTGATGTAAATTAAATTTTTATGTCAAACAGTAAGTTAATAAAGGTATAAATTCATATCGGTCTTGTCCTATATAATCTATTTACATAAAGTACATTCACTAATACGTCTATCCATATCAGCGATTTGGATCTAAATCACATGTATTTAAAATGCTTAGCGAATTGTACTAGCATCCATTCATTAAAAATTTCATAGTTTAATATGTTGCGGACTATTTTATTCATTATCTATTATACTAATCATCTCATACTAATACAAGATCATAGTCTCATTAATGAATATGGAATTTTCAGACATTTATACAAATTATTCAAAAGGACAATTATAAGAAAAATATAATTTTAATTTCAAATTAAATGTCTTTACACATTCTTTGAGGGTGCTATTGCCAACAACTTTTTATTTCCCCTCTTACCCTTGATAGCCTCCTAAAATATAGTACAGTTTGGGTATTTGACTTTTTTCCTTATTTAATTTATATGATCAAATTATATTTTCTATTTAATGATAATTTGTTTTTAAATTGTCAGTAAAACTAAATAATTTTAAAGTATTATAAGGTTAGAAATGAATCTCCGTCAAAATTAAATTTGAGATCTTTTGTACAACGAATTTTTCTTTTTAAATCAATAATAAGTTTTTTTGTTAGAAATTTATAAATTAAACATATTGTAAAAATTATGATATCAGCAACATGAAAAATTCATATAAAATAAAATTAGGAAAAGACATTATACATCAACAATCTCTTAATATGATAGTTATTTTTAAGAATATGATAAATTGATAAAATAAAATTATTTTCTATACTATTCAAAGAGCAATGTTATATAATGCAATTTGAAGATTATAAACAAGCTAATGTATTCAAATATTACAACAAGTTTCAAATATAGTTAATATTAATGTCAACTCATTCGTTTATTTTTAGATTTGTTTAACACTTGCGAAGCATGTAGTTTTCTACTAGTCCGACTAAAAAGGGGAGACAACAAATTCAAATCCTAAAATACTCATTTTAAGTCATTACTTAAAACAATAATTTATTAATTGAAAGACATTATAGTAAACTTATCTAATATAATATAATATTGATAATCTAATCTAACATAATTCAAGTTCATATTAAACACAATATTACAGATTCAAAATTTAAATCTTCAAACCAAATTCTAAATCTGAATCTTCAATCCAAATCATCATCTAAAAATTTATTACATGTGCCCTACAAGTACTTTTTTATAAAGCCTCTAATAAGTAACCCTATTCTCTTTCCTTGATCAATCTTCTTCTCTTGTTCAGCTTTTATTTTAATTGTCTTCCTTTAACTGTCTTCAAGAACTGCACTTAAAGTTTGAAGTGAAAATGAGATATTTACTCTGTTTTTTCAGTTTTAATTTGAAAATTCTATCAAATAGTTTGAAAAGTTTACTTTGTTATGCTTCTCTCTGTTAACAATGTCGAGGAACAAAGAGTTCAAATCTCTATTAAACAAAACTGTAATAAAAAATTATGACAGTCACATTTAAAAAACTGTCTTGAGAAGCAATTTGTTTGCCAGTTTCAAAATAGAAAATTGGCTCCTATTATGACGACTAAAAACTATCATAAAAGGCCTATTATCATGAGGAATAATCGTCATGAAAGACTAAAGCGTCCCACTAAAAACGTTCAATGATGGCTAAAAACCGTCTTATTAAGCCTTTTATGACGTTTTTAGCCATCATTAAAGACCAAAAACAGGTGATAAAAATCCTTTAATAACGGCTAAAAACCATTATTAAACGATGATTTCATGACGGTTTCTTAGAAAAAATCTCAAGATGACAGCTAGTATATGATCATCGCTAAACCATCGTAAAGACGCTAAAATGACGGTGAAAAACTCTCATTGAAGCCCAAAATTTTAGTAGTGAATATAGTCATTATGTCCATTTCTTTCATATTAGTTATTGCATTATCATTGTAACGTTAATTTAACAAGTCTCTTACATGGAAGAAATCAACTTTATATCTGCCTCTAAATTAACAAATATATGTTTCAAATGAAAATTATTAGTGATAAAATATACACTAATTTTTAGAAAGGAGTACATCGATATCAAGTTCAAAATATAATTTGAGCAAATTAAAAATATAATGACTAAATTGAAATAAGAGGAGACCATCCTACAAACTGTTGGACCGGGTTTTAGATAATAAAGAAAAATTAATGAGGCAGAATTTCAAAAAAAAATCATACAAATGTTTAATCCAATTATACACAAAACCAATCAATGAACATGCATAATCATATAAACGTATCAAGAAAAGATTGAAACAATTTACTTTTTCAATTAATGAAAAATTTATGATTTGGCGGGAACCAATTCTCTGTCTAACGTTCTTCATTATTGAGATTCGCAGAGCTATCAATTGATCCTTACACCAACAACCATTCGCTAGAGTCAAAAGTAAATCTCTCAAGCATTTTCGCAGGAATTGAGTATGAGCTATCAAAATAATGATTGGAATAGAAAAATAAATAAACAAAAATTTTCTTCCCCTATTGTGTAAAAAACGGCGTCAACTCAGTGTTCTGGGGAGAGAAAAATATTTTTCTTCTCAGATTAACATATTTAGGGATAGGGTTAGCCATAGGGCTAAGGATTGAATCCCTTATATGCTATTTACAAACGTTTCACATATATCCATATATATTAACTTGTCGAAAATTATCTGTCTATGCACTGCTATCTGCTATTTTTACATATTCCCTAGAGCAAAAATTGTCTCCATATTCATCAATATAAATTGATGAATTAAATTGATCCTTATCAATTAGTTAGCTTATTTCTTTTATTTACTAAATATCTAATAATTAAAAAATAACAAATCAATTAATTTGAACATTAATTTTGACTTTCACTAATTTAGTGATGACATCTATCACATATGGGTTCAGGAAGTGTACATTAGTCCAAAACACATTTTTGGTCGAACTCCACCATGTGGCACCCCCCACAGTGGGTCAAAAGCTCCACCACCCGTCGTGGGGGTCCCCCTCATGGTGGGTCACGACTCCATTGACCCCTCATGGCGGGTCAAACTCCTTTACGCGTCGTCGGGGCCACCCCTCGGTGACGAGTGAACTACTCGGCTTGCCGTCGGGCATTCCCGATGGTGGACGGACACATGTGTCCTTAGACTGACGGGTTGAGTATTGTGTCTCTTTTTATCCTTCTCTATCAGAAGGAGGCACATCCAAGGGCCTAAGGAGGCCACACCCTTCGAGTAGTTCTTACTAATCTTGGTGCAGCGTAATCTTATCCTAATCATACCAGACCACAGCCTCCAGATTATTCCCAGACAAGGAAGGGTCCTCGTACTTTTGTCTCTAAGTCCAAAGACATACACTACACTTTTAATACATGATTTCATATAACGGGATTCACCTCCTTTATAAGTTTAGGGGCGTCCCTTACAAGTATGTTCAGTCATAAATCCTATGAAGCTTATCGTTACACCACATAGGCACCACACAGGTCTTTTTAGGCGTCACATGTCCAATCTTGACACATCACTCTTGGCGACGTGGCTCACTATTTACGATATTATTATTTTCACTCAAGGGCAATAAAAACTTATCACATCTGAGAACCTTTCAACGGTCATGGAACAGTAGTCACACCTTTTCACTTTCATGGGTTACAATTGCATGTAACCCATGAGAGCCAACGGTTGAGAAAAATCCCAACCGTAAGTGCATATATATTTTTTTAATTAAATCACTTAATTAAAATAAAATAAATTAATTTTTGGCCTTTTAAGAATATAGACAAAATTAATTTTTTGAATAGTTTATTGATTATAAGGTATCTACGTTGAGCCACTTGTTTATTAAACAAGTCCTGCACAACGTAACTCAAATCTAAGGCTAGCAAGGGGATCTTAAGGATAAAAATACATTTGTCTACATAACTAATAAAATCTATCGATTAAACTCAAAATCGAATTTATTAATTATTAATTATGATTAACTCCACTATAAAATAATAATGAACTCCAAGTGTATTTTATATTACTCGATGTAACTATCATTGACCTATTATTCATTATGTAATGCCCCTCCATAATATAGTACTGCTCATAATCAGGTTAATTACTATCGATCTAACATTTATACACATCTTGGTATCCTTAGGTTACAAATTCATTCTATTGGTCAACTATGATAATTTTCATACTTGATGCCTCATGTAAAATTATAAAATATCTAGTACTCCATCAGATATACTAAGCGTTTAGTTTATTGTGGCCATATAAAGGAATTACCTAAGATGTACTATGTAGCTTAATTAAAAGTGTCTATCGATTCAACTGTTGAGAGTCTATGGACTCACTTTCTAAAAACTCAATCCTCCAACTTATGGAATATGCTAACTCATAGAGTGTCATTCTTAATAGATCAAAACAACTGAGCTATTAAATATGAGCTCATAATTGAGATCACTTATAAAATAATAGCAATACATTATAATTTTCATTTGATAGTATTTTACTAAAAATCAGACTCATTAGTCCTTCAATGCATTTCAAATGCACTAGTACATTAACTAGATACTCTACCTAGTGGCCAAGGTAAGTCACTCTACATAATAGAATTAATGTACTACAACTCTCTCTTAGCAAAGCATCCAGCTTTTCACTAAACTGTGAAATTAAGTATTTACAAGTTATAAAAGACTCTTGGTTGAATACATTATTCTCATTAGCAAAATTTCATAAGACCCATAAACCAAGTACTATTATGTTTGTCGATCCTTTACAAGAATGTATTGAACATAATATGAGAATAAATTATTTATTATTAATCAGAATTAAATATCTCAATAAAGATAATAGAATTCTAGTGCTTTTAGGGCACAATTCTAACAATCTCCCACTTGCCCTAAAGCACGCCTACAACCAGCTTAACCATCATGTTTCTCTACATGTGACCCAAAGATATTTGTGGCTAAAGTCTTTGTAAACGGGTTTGCTAGGTTCTATCGCTGAAGTAATCTAATTGAAAATTTGAATCCATATACCCAACTAGTATGAGATTCTCACCGTGATAGAGAAACACATAATATTTCATTCTCTTAAGATAATTGAGCATATGCTTCGTAGATATCCAGTGAAATCGTCTAGATTTAACCGATATATGCTGACTAAGTCTACTACAAAATATACATTTAGTGTACAATATAACATACTTAAAACTTCTCACTACTAAAAGCAAGGGAGCTGTCTTCATGTTATATCTTACATTCTATATCATAAGACACTGACAGAATATGTAGGTTCCAAACCTAAAAAGATAACAAACCCTTTCTTGGAATCTTGCGTTGCACACCTATAGAACATATTATTATCTATGCAGTTCAAGATTAGAGCATCATGCCATATTTAAATCTCAAAAGAACTTAATTCTTAGAATGGATACCACTTTTCCAAAGTCTCTGATATCATAAATTCAGACAAACGTGATTTTATTGGTGACATTTAATTCTACATCGTTCTCGATGATAAAATGTCATCTATATAAAACATCAAGAAAATCATTATATTTCCTTCATTTCTCTTGTACTGGACTAAAGAATCATGCTTATCATAATTCCTAAATTTTAGCAACAAATCCAAAAATTGAGACATAAAAATATTCATTTCAAGATCGTCATACAAGATAGTGCTCTTGACATCCATTTTCCAAAACTCGTAAACGAGATGAGCTGCAAATACAATATCTTTATAATTAGATATCACTTTGGTCTACTATCTAGCTTAGCAGCATTCTCTTTTAGCAAGTGTGCTTGACATCCACATATATAAATGTTACGTAAACTAGGTTTACGAACATTCCATAATTCTTGTGGTGTTTTAGATACTGTCATAGATGATGTTAGATTCAAAATACATCATTTATAAGGCTAATCCTAAAAAAATGCCAGTTAAATAACTAAACAGCGATCTCATCATGTTAAACAACTCGTTTCTCCATACTGTTACACCATTCTCTGGGTGACCCAGATGTAACAAACTTGAATACAATCCCGATATTTACCATGCAGTCGATGAATGCCTTTAAGTGGTATTTACCTCTTTGATCAAATTGAAGAGACTTAGTTTGTCTCTCCAATTCCTTCTTGACGTCCGTTCTAAACTGTTTGATTTTTCAAAAATTTTAGAATCGAGAAGCATAAGACAAACATATTCATATCTAGAGTGTCCGTCAATAAAATTGACATCACCTATAGCTATCCCTCACCTAGACTTTCATTTGTCCACTTAAGTTATATACTCCAACACTAACGTCACATGCCTCCATGTCCTTCTGTCTCAAAAAAGACTCTTGGTCATATTTTTATTAATAATGAATTCGCTTACCTGTAAGAGTTCAAAAATTTTAAAGCCATGAAGTACGTCTCTTACAGTCCTCGAATCATACTTAGATTATATGACCTAGACATATCTTATAGACATATAGTTGGCTTGAAAAAAATGTCTCCTCTATAATGTACTATGCATATCGTTATTTTACTCCATATCATGTAACAAAAATATATAGAAATAAATGTACTATCCAAAATAGTGTATATGCATTTATCCAAAGAACAACATGCAATCCCTCTCATTTAGTTTTTTAGTTTCGTAGAAGGTTCACATAAAATTGTGAATGTGATTAGTGATTTCAGAGTCTACACGCCAGGACGTAGTAGAATCAATCACTTATCATTTCTTAATGAGATGCATTTAGCTCTTTATAGTTAATAAATTTTTTTAACTAGTTTTCTTGTATCTAGTCTTCCCACAATATAAGCACTCCCTATTAGAGCTTTCTCTCTTTCTTACTTTGAGTCAACTCTAATTTAGAGATCTTTGCCTATTTCAACTTATATGGGCTAAGCTTAAGCCCAAAAGAAGAAGTGGATTGGGTCACGTTTAACACAAACTATCTTCTAGATTCTCTTAACTATCTGGAGTTCCTAGATCAGTTCGACCTAATTAAACATTTTTGCTCATGCTATAGTTTAATCACAAACTGCTGTGAGGAATCCGCTCAGGTATCAAACACTATATCGATATGGGTTTTCCCATCGATTTTATCTTTATGAACTTCTTTCTAGTTAAATAAAAACAACCATAAGGATATGATTGTCAACCAGAGTTTCTTTTGTCATCTAAGTGTTTAACATTACCCTTCAGACATATATGGAGATTAATAATTATATCAGCTTCCATGGAGAATGAATTTACTGTAGTTTCAACATATTTGTCATATAATGACACCATGTTACATAGAGCTAAAATTCAAACCATCTGCATAGCCAATATTAAATTTATTCTCCTGAGTGAACTCTAAGAAAGGTCTAGAGTAGCGTTAATTATGAGTGAACTTGCTTCTTTTTACGGTCAGATTAAAGTCATAGTTAATATCTATTAGTGTCAACAACATTTATCAATAAAAATGTTAATAAGATCGTGGACAACATTTTAATTACCAAAAAATAATAAAAATCTCAATCATTGCAAAAACATTATAATTAAAGCATACAGCATAACGCGAAAATAAAAACTAAAAAAATAACATGCAATGTACGCAACGGTATCGCAACTCTTATAAACATATGCACGTTTAGGCAGAACGCACATTTAAAAAAATTAGGTAGGATAGTCCAATCCAATTAACTACCAATATGATATTAATATATAATAATCCCACTAATCTAGTATTAATATCTAGCAATTAACTAACGTTCAGCTTTGGTCTCTCAAAATAAGTAATAAGAACCGCTTAGGTGGGATACTAAAAAACAAGTCAAGTGTAAGACTTGTGTCAAGTGGACAACTCCTGCCTAGGCAGACCGTTTCAAGTTATTCACTAATCAATGTGATCATTATGAAGATCATACTTGTAAAATCTGTACTTCAGATACCCTCCTTTAAGGAGCTTCCAAGATTGAAGACGAGATACCCTAACATCTTACTATGATCCATTAATGGAGATCGTGAGTTTCGATTAAGAGTCTCGCTCCCACTTGATTTTCTAAATAACATGAGTTTTTATTACTGTAGGTTACTAAGTGACATTAGGTGATTAGCCAACCTAATCTTTATTAACCTACTTCGATTAAACAAGCATACTTAATTAGTATTATATTTAAATTAATACAATTTTGTCTAAATTGTAATAATTCATAATTTAATTAACGGAAAATTAAATATCTAGCGAGATTATTAAAATTAAAAATTATATTTAAATAAAAACTAGCAACATACTTCTAGGGTTAGTCAGTTTATACCATAATCGATTATGCTTAATTTTATCTGCATTATGCAATCACAAACGCTTATCCTTTTAGAAACTTATAGCCACATCTAAATGTGATGTGCCTAAAATAAAATTTTATAAGCATGCTGGGCATAAAACATAATAAAAAATGGTAGGGTATAACAGAAAAATGTCTAAAACATGACCTAGCCTTGCATAACTCTACTCTATCTTAATTTAAAGTCTAAAATTGATCTTCAAGATAGGCTGAGATCGATCTCTGACACTGGAACCATCTACTGCTTGTTGACATCCTTGTTCTCACCTTTGAGAATCACCGGCCACCTCTGACCAACACCCATTGCTTCACAATATTCATCCCGTTCCCACGAACAGAAACTGAAAAACTGAAAAAAAAATTCCCTTACTCCCAATGTGTCTGATTCAGCCTCAAATTTGATAGGAAAAACTTTCGAATATGGTCTTCTTCCTAAAACACAAAAATATGGGTCTTTGAGTTATCTTTTCATAGGGTTTTGAATCTCTTTATCGTTTCAATCCGATATGAGATCTGAATGTTATGATCCAAATACTGAACCTGTCATTGTGTAGCCACTCCTACGCGAACGCGAGTTTACATCCGATTTTCGATACTCCTTTCGCATCGTTTCGATTTCTTCCCGACAGAAATAATTACATCACACCAAACATAACTTTCTCGAAGAAAGTTTACAGGAATCTATGAAAATTAAATATGAATCTTAAAGGAAAAAACAATCTCTTCATAGATTGTCCCTCTAATAAAATAATCAACAGAAAATTATACAAAATCTAAATGGTTATGTAAGAGGATATCGAAAACAATCATAAATATTTCACAAAGCATTTGTCGAATAATTCAGAATCTTTGCACTGATACCAATTGAAGGAATCGATGCAGCGGAAAAATCAGAATCTTGAAATATTCGAAAAATAACTTATTTATATTATGAATTAGAAAAAATACATCTTGAAGTATGACGATAAAAAATAAAACCTCATAGTTTTGCTTACTATTTTTCAAACCGTCAATCAAAATCAAGGACGGAGTCTCCAAGAAAATCATAAACCAAAATTAACTCATGTCTTCTCTTCATCTAAAAATTTTGTTCGCCCAGAAAACAGGGACTTGTCGAAAGTAATCAAACTCTCCTTTAAGAGATGAAGAAACTACATATTCAATCACGACTCCCTTCTCTCTGTGGTTTTCCCAAGTCGATGAAACATCTTGGTGTTCTTTCTACTCTGTAAACTCAAAATCACTCTTATTTCACCCACTTATGTCTTCCGATTCTAATGCAAAGGAGATGGCGAGTTCATCTCAGGATGCTGATCAAGATATGGAAGAGGTTAGAGCACTTATTCAAGAATTTAAGCTATCTGAAAAGGAAGCCACGATTTTCAGCTGAGTGACTCTATGAAGCAAAATGAACGCGAGGACTGTGAACTCAGCTTGCTGGGCTCTCGTATTTCGCAGAGTAATTTTAACTGTGTTGCCCTCAAAGAAACCCTCTGTGTTGCTTGGAATCTTCAAAATCCTGTGCGATTTCTTGAGGTTAGAGACAACCTTTTTCCAAATTATCTTTCATTCCAAAGTTGTTTGTTTACGAGTGTGGACCTTGGTTGATTGATAATCAATTAATGGCATTTGCGCCATGGGAGCCTAGTCTCAATATTCAGAAATTTCAAGTCAGGAAGAGTAGAATTTGGATTCAGCTCCACAATCTTCCTCTTGATTGTAGAGGGGAAAACCTGTTAAGAAAATTATGTACTCCATTGGGAACTCTTCTCCTCCTCGATAATGGACGTGGGACAACTAGAATTGAACAGAGCCGATATATTCGGGTGTGAATTAAAATGGATATTACTCAGCCCCTTTCCAGAGGGATTCTCATCCAAAACGCTAATTCACACACCTGAGTAGAGTATATATATGAACGGTTGCCTACTTTTTGTGCCTACTGTGGGAAAATTGGTCATGGCGATCAAGTTTGTTTTGAACTGAGGCGGGATCAACAAGCAGGGCTTGAATTTTTGTTCCGTTATGACAATACCCTTCGGGCAGCCACAGGTCGTAAACCACAGGTTAGACTCAGAGGCAGGTACGATCGGGGCAAGCTAGCCCATCGTGAGCCCTCTTTGGAGGAGACTTCTAAGACTTATTCTGGGACTGCTGGAAAGATGCTCAGGGACCTAGCAATGATTTGGTTTCCCATCTACCTGAAATGTCAACAAGCTTACCATCTAATCAACTTTCTGGTTTTCCGATTGTCCCCTACACCAACCCTTTGGCCGACAGTATGATGCCAGCTAAGTCTATGCTTTGGGAAGAGGCTAAATTTGTAAGGACGAGTTCACAACCAACTGAGGGAGCATTCATTACTGCCCCATCTAATTGCCAAAACAGTAGGGCTTTAGTTCTTCATGATCTCTCTAACCCAGCTGCCTTAGATTTTCTCTCACGTGGTCTGCTTCAGATACATGAACCAAGTCTTCAAGGGCGTATTCCAGACCTACAACCATTTGGTGCAAAGTCCAGGAGAAAACACAGGTAACCCACTAAGGTTAGTAAACACCAGACAGTAGCTAAATGGACAAATTTGAAGCGGGTCCGACAAGGTGGCGCTGAAATTCTTCATGAAGCACTGTTCAATGTAGAGATCCTTCAACAACATTCGAGTGGTGTTTTTCCGCGGAAACTCGATGTAGATAATTCCTGTCAGAAAGAGGTGGTGGAGACCTCCCTTAACGGGTCTCCACCACAGCCATGAAATTCTTATGTTAGAACTGTCAAGGTGTTAGGAGACCCTTGATAGTTCATAGTCTTCACGAATCAGTGAATAAATTCTCCCCGGATGTCGTTTTCCTTCAAGAGACAAAGAACAAGCAACCCCGAATGAAGCACATCAAGCAGCGTCTGCGTTACCCTTACGGTTTGGTGGAGCTGCTGAACTCGCGAGGGGGACTTTGTTTATTTCGGAGGGAGAAGACAATGGTGAAGGTTATATCTTATGCTTCTTTTATGGCTGAAGCTAAAGTTGTTGATAGTTTGAGTAATCAGCAGTGGCATTTTATTGGGGCATATGGGTGTCATGACCCCAAGGAAAGGCAGCTTCATTTTGAGCTTCTTACTCACAAAATTCCTTCTATCTCTGGGTCGGTTCTCATTACAGGGGATTTTAATGAGGTCCTTCACTTGTCGGAGAAATCTGGGGGCAATCCAGTTAATTTTTAGACTAGGGAGTTTCTACAAAGCACGATACGCGACTGTAATCTTGTATATTTACGGTTTGTTGGCAGCCCTTTTACTTGGTGTAATCGTAGGGAAGCTGCACCAATCAGCTGTCATTTAGATAAAGTCATGGTTTCCTGTAATTGGATCCCCCAGTTTGAGAAAGCTTTGGTGCAACATCTTAGCTACCCTTGTTCAGATCACTCCATGTTGCTTATGGATACTCAGCCTAGCTTTCGAGTTAAAAGGGTGCCTCAACCGTTTCGTTTTGATGTACGGTGGGTTACGATGGAGAGCTGTAAGCAAGTTTTTTCGCAATCATAGGAGCCTTTGCTGCACAGCTCGGCTGGGGAGACTATCCTTAGGAAACTCAATTTCACGAGGGAGAACCTAGTTCAATGGAGGAGAAAGCCTTTGTACAACTCACAGAACCGCATCAAAGAACTCTCTTCTCAACTTCATGCCTTTTATGTGAAGCCCAACAGAAATATGGAGGTCATCAGAAACTTGGAAAGGGATCTAGAGAAAGCTGTTATTGACAAGGAACACTATTGGAGAGACAAGGCTCATGTTGAATGGCTTAATCTAGGAGATCGTAATACAATCTTCTTTCACGCGAAGTTTAAACAAAGAAGAAGGATTCTCCAAATCCCAGGTTTAGAGGATGAAAATGGGGTTTGGCATATGGATCAAGAGGACTTAAAAAGAATAGCCCCTGCTTACTTCCATAATTTAATTACCTCTCAAAATCCTACAAGTGTTAATCAATTGATGGGAGTCCTGCAAGGCAAAGTTACCAAGATCCAAAATGAGGACCTTATTGCTCCATTTCAAGCAGCAGAAATTGAGACAACCTTAACTCAGATGCATGCTTCCAGAGCCCCAGGACCTGACGAGTTTAATGCAGGTTTTTTTCAAGGTCATTGGACAGTGGTAGGTCAAGATGTTTTAGCATTATTTGATGAGTTTCATGCTCCGGGGCTGCTGCCTCAGGGGATTAACATAACCCACATCAGTCTTATCCCTAAAAAATCTTCTCCGAGGTCTATGCGTGATTTTCGGCCTATATCACTTTGCAATGTTATTTATAAGCTTATAGCTAAGGTGTTGTGCAATCCATTCAAACCCATTTTTCAGGGCCTTATTTCCCCTTATCAGGGTACTTTTGTGACAGGAAGGAGAATCCAAGACAACATCCGTATTGTTCATTAAGTTCTCTATTCCTTGCGGAAGGGATCCAGAAGCAAAGTGGGTAACATGATCTTCAAGCTCGATATGGCCAACGCATGCGATAAACTCGAATGGGTATTTATCGAGGCTGTTTTAACAAAGCTGAATTTTCATAACAATGGATTCGCTGGATAATGGAATGCATCACTACAGTCTCTTTTTCAGTAATTTTGAATGGGAAACTAACAGGGAGCATCTTACATACTCAAGGAATAAGGCAGGGTGATCCTTTATCTCCCTACCTTTTTATTTTGTGTCTTGAAGTCTCTCAACAACTTTCTTTAGTTGTGGAGTCCAAGCAAATTCACGGTTTCTCCCCCAGGAGGCTCATACCCTCCATCTCCCATTTATTTTTTTGCTGATGATGCTATCCTTTTCTGCAAAGCTTCGGATTCAGAAGTTTCAACAATCAAATCCATTATAAGGGAGTATTGCGCAGCTTCAGGGCAATCGGTAAATTTTCATAAAAGCTCTATCTATTTTTCCCCTAATGTCCCACCTAAATTGCAGCATAATCTATTCTTTACTCAATATTAATCTGTGTGGGGGTTTTGGGAAATATTTAGGTCTTGCTTCAGCTTTTGGCAGCTCTAAAAGGCAATTTTTTTATGATATTCGTCAAAATCTGGAGTCCTGTATACACGGTTGAGCCGAGCATTTTTTGTCTCCAGCAGGTAAGGAAATCTTGATTAAGGCAGTGACTTATGCATTACCAGTTTACTCAATGCAGTGTTTTAAGCTTTCAGTTTTGAATTATGATAACATCTGTAAATGCCTTGGTCAATTCTGGTAGGTTCAAATAGTACTAAACAAAAGATTCACTGGGCTTCTTGGGAGTCGCTCATAGAGGAGAAGGTTTGTGGAGGTATCGGCTTTAAGGACTTTGAATGTTTTAATAAAGCTATGTTAGCCAAAAATTGCTGGTATTTACTCATTAACCCCTCGAGTCTCCTTTTTAAAGTGTTGCAGTATAAATACTTTCTAACCTCAGGTTTCCTTCAAGCAGGTTTCTTGTGGAAGATAGGAGATGGCTGAAATATTGATGTGTGGGAAGGCCCCGGATCCCAAGAGCAGGTGCTTTTATTCCTCAATCTCCTAAAAATGAGTTGATTAAATATGTGGCTGATCTTTTTTTGGGTAACCGTGGTGAAAGGAATCATGCGTTAATTAATAGTATTTTTGACAAAGAAGAGGCAAAAAACATTTTTAATATTCCCCTTTTTACAACACCTCTTATGGACTCTAAATGGTGGGCTTATGCTAGTACATGGACCTACTTTGTTAACTCTGCTTATAAAATTGCTGTTTTGAGAAAAAATATGACATCGGCTCGCTCTTTTGATGGCTGAAATTTCAAATTTAATAGATTATGGAGTTCTGTTTGGAAATTGAACACTGCACCTAAAATTCTCCACTTTTTGTGGAAGCTATTGCATGGTTTTCTCCCCTCGAAGGATACTCTTTTCAAGAAGAAGGTGCTTATTTCTAATCCATATTGTCTATTGTGTGGAGTTGAGGCTGAAATTGCTCTGCATGTCTTTTTCAATTGCTCCTATGCCAAAGAGTTTTGGTCTTCTTGTGAGTTAAATAAAGATGCACTGATTTTTTGTGGGTCTTATTGCTGGCACGTTTGGGAGAGCTTCATTCGTAGGACTAATAGACATCGGAATGCCTCTATCTGGGCTAGCAAAGTTGCCTATGGTCTGTGGCGCATTTGGAAAATCCGGAATGACTTGATTTTTGATGGCATTAAAACAGGGATTGGTGAGGCTGTTTGGCTTGGCATTGGGAGCTTGCTCGGTTCGCCTCAGCGAAAAATACTCTTCATAACCTGACTTGCCAGGAGGTTCCGAGCAAGAGGACATTGGATTCTCACAATATTCGTTCAGAATCTTATCAGGTGTTGGATCGGCTTTCCTGGCACAAATGGTAGCCCCCTCCTCTTCGTTATGTTAAACTGAACATTGATGCTTCTGGGTCTCCAGTGAACTCTGGCTCTGCTACTGGATGGGTATGTCGTGGGTCAAATGGGGAATACCTTGGAGAAGGATGGGTTTCGGCCGAACAAGAAGCTACTTACTGTTCCCTTCTTATGGCGCTAATTGCAGGTCTTACTCACTGTAGCTCCAACTTTTGGTTAAACATTGAGGTTGAATCGCCTTGCCGGGAGCTTTGGGCCCAATTTTCCTCTAACACTCAGTCGAATGGTGTTATCTTTCAGTCGGTTTTCACAGAATTATCTAATTTCTCTGATGTAAAGTTCTATTATGTAAATCCTACTTTGAGTTTAGTTGCTAAGGAAATAGTTGATCGTGCTGATAGTATGTGTTATAGTAGTTCTTTCGGTAATCCTTCCCCTTTGTGGATTCTCCCTTTTGTACATCATGAAGTTCCTAATGAATAGTATTTTCTTGTCCAAAAAAAAAAATCACGACTAAAGGGAGAAAAACGAAAATACAACATGCCATGTGTCCGCATTAAGTCTTATCATTTCATTGAAGGGTAATAAAAACTTATTTCATCTGAGAACCTTTCAATGGTCATGGAGCAGTCGGCACACCTTTTCACTTTCATGGGTTACAATTGCATGTAACCCATGAGAGCAACGGTTGAGAAAAATCCCAACCGTAAGTGTGTGTATATATATATATATATTAATTAAATCAATAAATCAAAATTATATAAGTTAACATTAATTAAATTTTGGTTTTTTAAGAATACTAGTTGAAACATACGTGCTTCGCACGTATTCAATTAATATATATATATATATATATATATATANTAATTTCTCGTTATCAAAATATATTAATGTATTTCTATAAATTCATTTATATGAATTTTTCAAATTATACATAATATTTAATTTATAAATTTATAACAAACAAATTATTATTGACTTATAATTAAATATTTGTTATAAAAGATCTTGAAATTAATGTATGGATATTCACATCTCTTATTACATAAAATTATCAAATATTTTATTTTACTAACTTCAAACAAATTATTATTGAATAAAAATAAAACATTATCAAATGAATTAAACGAGAAAGGTGGTGAGAGATCTAATTTGTGCTATATTCTAATAGATCCAAAGGATAATATGTGCTATATTTTCATCTAATTTGTGCTATATTTTGATAGACTTTAAATGATATCTCTAATTTGTGTTATATTTTCTTCGTTTATATCGCACGCGTTAAATTAATTTAAAATATATGTAGCATTTCTAATATTAAATGTTGAAATAAGTATTACTTTTTAAACTAATTATAAATCTAAATTAAAGATAAAATAATAATAAATACGATTGTTTATGATAGTATTGAAATTGCACAAAAAATATTATTGCTATTTGACTGATATATAAAATGATTATTAGACAATTTTTAAGACTTTATTATATTAAGAGACAATTTATCTAATTCAAAATTGTTTATGTCAATTCATTTATATGAATTTTCATAATATTTGATTTTATAAATGTCTAACAATTAAATTATTGTTGACTTCAAACTAATCTCAAAATCCATTGAAATTCATCTTTATGGATATTTATAATTTTAATTATAAAATATTATAAAAAAATATTTAATTTTATAAACTATTTATAAAAAAATTATGATTGAGTATAAAATAATAATCCATATATCTCATTATATTAAATGATAAAATCAAATCTCTAAGTTGTACTATATTCTAAGGATATTTAAAGGATAAAAATGAGAATAAAAAGTTTATCCCCTTTAAACCCTTTTAACATATTAAGATAGACAAAATTAGTTTTTAGACCATTTGGTTGACTATAAGGTATCCACATTGAGCCACTTGTTTATTGAACAAGTCATGCCACAACATAACTCAAATCTGAAGCTAGTAAGGCGACCATAAAGATTAAATACATTTGGCTACATAATTAATACATTTTACTGATTAAACTCATATTCAAATTTATTAATTATTAATTATGATTAACTCCACTATAAAATCATAATTGAACTCCAAATGTATTTTATATTACTCGACGTAACTATCATTGACCTATTATTCATTATGTAAGGTCTCCCCATAATATAGTATTGTGTATAATAAGGTTAATTACTATCGACCTAATATTTATACACATCTTGGTATTCTTAGATTTCAAATTCATTCTACTGGTCAACTATGATAATTTTCATACTTGATGCCTCAAGTAAAATTATTAAATCTCTAGCACTCCACCAGATATACTAAGCGTTTAGTTTATCGTGACCACATAACATAAATGAATTACCTAAGAGCTACCATGTCACTTAATTAAAAGTATCTATGAATTCAACTGTTGAGAATTTATGGACTCACTATTTAATAACTCTGTCATTCAACCTACGGAATATGTTAACTCATAGAGTCTCATTCTTAATAGATCAAAAGAATTGAGCTATTAAATATGAGCTCATAATTTTCTAAAGATTGAGAACAGTCATAAAATAATATCAATGAGTCATGATTTTTATTTGACCTTATTTTACTGAAAATCAGACTCATTAGTACTTCAATGTATTTCAAATGTACTAATACATTAACTAGTTACTCCACCTAGCGACCAATGTATGTCACTCTATATAATAGAATTAATGTACTACAATCTTCTCTTATCAAGCGTCCAGCTTCACTAGACTGTGAAATTAAACATTCATAAATCATAAATGACTCTTGGTTAAACACATTGTTCCCATGAGCTCAACTCCATAAGATTCATAAATAAAATATTATTATGCTTGTGGGCCTTTTACAGAATGTATTGCACATAATATAAGAATAAATTATTTATTATTTAATCAGTATTAAATATCTCAATAAATATAATAGAATTCTAGTACTTTTAAGGTACAATCCTAACATATCATTCATGTACTTCGAGTAAATCAATGAAACTCTACGATAGAAATACACTAATATTAATTGAGTTAATTATATATAGAACTATTAGATAAACTAATTGTAAATCATTGACACTTCCTAGAAGTCATTTTCTATGAATTTAAATATATTTTTATATTTTGAAAAGTGTTTCACTGTTATACTATTAGAAACTCATTGAGATGGGTAGAAAAATTGATCATAGTATTTCATGGATTAATTAATGGTAGCTTATTGACACGTTGAAGAAACCATATATGCACTTATACTATGTAAAAAATCATTGATATACTAATATTTGACCATGGAAAACAACTAAATTTATATATAATCATTACTGCCTAAAGTATACCAGTGATATACTACAAGTAATCAATTCATTGATTACTTATGAGTTTTAATTAGAGAAACCAATTAAAGATATCTTCTCTGACGAAAATTAAAAAATGCAAGGGATAAAATCTTATTTTGAGAATTGAACAACACAGTGAAATGGGAAAGAAACGGAAATGATTAATTGAGAATGGAATGTTAAAATTAGGGGTGTTCAAAAATGTCTCGAACCGACCGAACCGAATCGAATAAAAAATGGTCGGTTCGTTATATGCGTTCGGTTCTATTTGGTTCGGAAAAATGACCGAACTAAAGTTTCGGTTCGATTCAGGTTTTTTGTGGTTTTTGAACTGAACCGAACCGAAACTTTGATTTATATTATTATTTTTTCAATAATATCATTTAAAATTATTTTAATTTAATAATACCGAACTAAAGAACCAAACCGAACCAAAACTCACGGTTCGATTTAGTTCGGTTATTTTAACATGATCTGTTCAGTTTCGTTGCCGAATCGTGAACACTGCTAACTAAAATAATCAGAAAAAGCATTTAAAACTTACCATTGAGGACTAAGATCTGGCGGTTATATGTATTTGCTCAGACTAATTTTTAAAAAAATGAACATTTTTGCAATTCATCCTCTATTTGCGTGGTTCTCCATTCTTTTTAGGCTTAATTAGGGTCTAGCCCACTTTTTAAATATAAGTAATAAAAAGAAATTGTAACATATAGTCAAATGTAAAAGTAGTAGTTATGTAATAGCTCGTTTTTTAGGTAAATAGTAGTTTTTGAAGTATCACATCACTAGTTTATTTATCATATTTTCATGTTGACGGATTTGCCCTCTATAGGTGATTACCGATTATTGATTGTGTGGGCCCACTATAATTAATTAGTAGAATATTGAATAATATATTGACATATTTACGGTTTCTTAAATTCAAAATTTATAATAATATTTATCTTAATATAATCACGAAATAATTTTGGATTTTCGCTTATGAAAATTTCTTATTTGCATAATCGATTAATAATTTAATTATAAAATTTGATTTTCGTGATTTTAGCATTTTCGGTTATTAGATTATCTTTTATTATTATGGAAAAAATATCCTTCATTCTTTGGCATTAGATTATCGATTCACAAGCAAACATCCTTCTTCAGCATTAGATTATCAATTCACAAGTAAACATCCTTTTTCGGCATTCATCTATATTTGAACCTACAATTCATTCATCAATTTATCAAAATCTTGTAATAAAAAAAAAATCAAATTGTTAAGCCGATTGAACATTATTGCCGATAATTGACTATTATTGTTGGTATATTATTAATTGTTTTCGATGGTTGATGGAGATTAAAGTTGATTTACCTACTAGTTGATGCTTGGGTGGGATTTGTTACATTTTCAAATACTTATGTTTTAGAAAAAATTGATTTACATTTTTAGTTTCAATTGATTTTAAATCATTATAGTTAATGATATTTTGATTGTTATTTTAATTAATAAAGGATTATGTCGGGGCTGATTTGTAGTGATTTTTCAAAATTTAAACTTATTTGATATTATCTTAGATTATTTTTGGTATTTTCTGAAACCAATAACGTTTCCTTATGTCATTATTCATTTATTAATTAGATTATCGATAATATTTGATTGATTTCATGAATTATAATTTTTAGATTTTAGTTTTTTTTATGTTTAACTTAATTTATTTTTTTATTAAGTTAACATAAAAAGATGGAGATTGAAGATAATTTATCTAGTGCTTGATGTTTGGGCTGGATTTTCAAACTCTAATTATTTTAGAAAAGAATTATTTATATTTATTGTTTATAATTTATTTCTAAACAAATTTAATTTAATTTTTAAATTACCATTTATCACGGTACTGCTTCATTATCTGGTAAATTAAAATTTAATTCTGAAAATATGTAGTTTCCTTAATTATAGAGTTTATAGACTGGTATATTAATAACTTCCATTCGATTGACTCATATTTTCAATATAGTTGCTTTATATAGATGAATGACATTTTAGTCTAAATTTATTGACCGTTTTGGAAACCTACTATTACCTATAATTTTTGAAACCCGGCTATTGCTTAACATAGTACTAGTAAATTTGTCTATATTGAAAATTTTCCCAATAATAAACTGGTCTTTAAATTTACACATTGCAAAAATAACCGAAAATACCTTAGTCCATTCACTAAATAAGGAACAAGACAATATTGCCCTTGCCCATAACTATATGGTCGGTCACACTCACGTTTAGTTTCACTCACGACTTCGAACACTAGACGAAAACCAGAGAAAATGCCAACAAGAGAGAAGGTAATTTCTTCGTTAATCTTTCTCAATATTTTTGTTGTTCTCTGCAAGGTTCAAGTAACCGTGGTTTTCATGATTTCTCCGTCAAAGTTACCATTTTAGTTTCTCTTCGACATTCCATCAATTTTTTCTAGGTTTCTCATTCCATGAATATTTGTTTTCGGTTCTTCTAAATTTTGATTTTTAATCTTGAATCGAGGTAAGTTTACATATATCCTAGGTTTTCGTAACCTAATATTCTTAATTTTTTCTAATGTATGCTCATTTCTTATGTGATTTTTCCTTTTTCAAATTTCAAGTTGTTCTGTGTTTCATTTTCCAATTTAATCCATATATAATTTCACATACACTAGGTATTTCCATATTCACTTGTTTAATCATAGTTAAACTTCGTAATCTTTGTATTTGATTATTAACGATATGTTAGGAATATGTTCCGTTATTTTGGTTTAGTATTGGCTTATAATCACTTATTCATAAAAATATTGGTTTGAATGCACGTAATTGTGTTTTTTGTCATCATCTTGTTTGGCTGTAGCCCTGTGTAATGATTTATTTAAATTACAGTGTTCAGTGTGCTTTTATATATACTTCAATATATTGTAATCTGTGAATGAGTAGTAAGCTAGACATTGGTTTTGATTAGCAGGTTTATTAATACATAGGTTGTTAATTAGTACATATGTTATTAATTTGTAATATAAATTAGGGTAAACTATAATTTTACCCCCTGCAGTTTGGAGTAAATTTTTATTTTAAATCCTACACTCTTAAAAATTACAAAGTAAACCCTATAGTTACATTTTACATTCACGTTAAACCTTCTGTAAATCCTCCGCTTAAAAATATCAACGGTCCAACACGGAAGTCCTACGTGGCAAATCTTTTAATGCCACATCACTCGATTTTTTACCTCAATAGTCATGCCATTTTAAACCCCCCTTATTTTTCCTTTCTTCTTCCTTCTTCCTCCTCTTCACGAATGACTATTATTGCAGACTTTCAGGTACAACATATTCCACGATTTTCTTCATTCTTCCTCCAGTGATTTGCTTCTCCCTACTCCGTTCATATCCACAAGTAAATTAAGTTGGTTACCCTTTACAGGCAATTTGTGATGTGGAATTTCTTCTCTAGGCCATTTTCGGTGTTCTTGGGTTTAATCTTAAATGAGTTTTATTCCTTTTGGCCATTGAGGTTTGATTTTGGTGGAGATGAAATCAAATTCATCTGATTTTAGGTATTTTGAGGTTTAATTTCAAGTGAGTTACTTTTGGATCTTGATGGATAAGCAAGCAGCAACAACAAAATTTGCAAGAGAGATTGAATGGTTAGAGGCCAAATGGCATTTACTAAAAGCGAGAGTTAGAGATTGAAATTGCTGAGCCAAGCAAGGAAAAAAACTGTGGTGCCTCTCACATGAACATAGGAAAGAGTAAAGTTTGTAACAATGGCCAATTGTGATTAGGGTTTTATTGAGGGGGAAGAAGGAAGAAGAAGGGAAAGGTGGGGAATAATTAAGGGTATTTTGGAGATTTCATCACACGTGACAGTTAGGTAAATTAAAAAGATGATGTGGCATTAAACTAATTGCTACGTAATGTCATTAAGCGGAGGGTTTACTGAAGGTTTAACGTGAATATAAAATATAACTTTAGGGTCTACTTTATAAATTTTTTAAGTGTAGAGCCTAAAATAAAAACTATCCCAAACTACAGGGGGTAAAACTATAGTTTACCCTATAAATTATTTTCAATTGTTTAGTGATTTTGCTGGATGAGTTTTTGAACCAAACAATAAAGATTTTTTGGTGATTGACTTTCTCAAATTCACTTAATGAACATTCAGAGTGGTCTAAGGTCACTGAGACGTCCTTTTTTTTCCTAATGGGAGCACCATCATTCTTACACATGAAGAATCTAAATGTAATTGGCTATTTACATATCTGCATTATGTTTGTTCCATCACTTTTCCTCTATTATGATTGCTTTAAAGCATCATTAAAAAGAAGCTTATGAAACAGTCACATCTAAATAATAGGTGGAAGAAGACATTCTTATATAACCAGAAGTTTGCGAGGTATTTGTCTAATAAGTTATGTTCAGGAGCTAAGGGGTGTGACCGTGACGTAATGTGAGTGTAGTTAAAAGAGTGATCTAGTTACAATAAATGACAAATATAGCTTGGAAACGTGGATGTTGAAATCTGAAGGGTGAAGGACGAGCACTTTGAGCCACCCTATGGAAAGTGACAAAACAATCTTGGGGAAAGGAATTTAAAGAGAACTCTCCAAGTCTAGTAAGTTAGAAAAGACCAAATGAAGCAAAAGTGTCAAAAAAGTCCTCTACAATGAAAGGAAGGTCTCTAATTATAGAGAAACTTCCATGCGAGGAGCACTCCAATGAATCTCTTGTCTAATTGGTAGTGGATCCTACGTAATGACACCTTAAGAAGCTCGTTGAGGTGGCAACGTCTAGTCATCGTTTGTTATAATCATAATCGCGTGGGCCAGGGTATATACGGGGAAGATTCTCATGTACGCTACCTTTCTCATTACGCCATGTGTCACGTGCAATGACCGTGGGAAGATTGCACCGGATCGATGAGATAGTCGATATTTGTCTGGGATCCCTCTCGAGGGGTGTCCTAACAACTAATTCCCTTCCCGCAATGGGAAGACGACATATCCATGGCCCTCAAAGTGGCCATACATGTGAAGGGATATCATTTCCAATACAGCGTAACCTCGTCCAAATCATTCTTCACTGTGATGTTTAATTGCATTAGGAGAAAGTAATTGACAAGTTTCATACTCTTTCCCAAGAGCACATATGTTTTTAATTGTTTTTATATGATGTTGAGGCTTGAAGGAAGCAACATACTATGTTGATTTATAAGTTTATTTACCTGAGATTTTGGTTATATTCCATACCCTATGATCTACTTGATCATCTCCTAAGTATTCAAAATATTCTTCACTAACTATGTCTGGTATTGTATTCATTGTAGATCTATTACTACTATGTAATGACACCTCAATAAGCTCGTTGAGGTGGCAACATCCAGTCACCATTTGTTATAACCATAATCCCGTGGGCCAGAGAATCTATGAGGAAGATTCTCATGTACGTTGTCATTCACATTGCGCCATGTGTCACATGCAATGACCATTGGAAGATTGTGTCACATCGATGAGATAGACAATATTTGTCTAGGACCCCTTCCGAGGAGTGTCCTAACAACTAAGTCCTTTTCCACAATGGGAAGATGGCACATCCACAGCCCTCAAAGAGGCCATACTGGTGAAGGGTAATCATATCTAGTACAGAGTAATCTCGTCCAAATTCTACTAGACCACAGTCCTCAGAATGTTCCTAGGCAAGTGCTCACTTAAGTCTTTGTCACTTGGCTTAGTGGTTACAAAGATATGAATGAATACATAGAAAGAACAAATAATACAAGATACACTTTATGTCGGTAGATCAGTGACGTGGATCGAGCAATCACGTTGAAAATTCAAAATTGATACTTGGCAGTAGTTCATATGAGCGACATGTGTCACGTTGGTGATTTAAAGTCATAACGGTCAACCATGTGACTGACGAGGGGTGAACCCATATACATTAGCCCCATGTGCAAGTCCAAATGCATAACAGTTGAACTTGTACATAATCTCGGTGTGTGTTGTGATCTTTCTTGATAAGCCACCAAATTGTGAGATATTCGACATTGATGATGAATGTTTCTCCATTGAATCAGTCATGTAAGGTCATATTTGTTGCTATAGTCCCCAGGCGGATGTAATGATGTACCAATAATTTTCATTTAGTCTTCAATAAGAGATGCACGAAGTAGTTGGCTACCACAGACCTCTCTCAATAAAGAGTCTGATCGTGGCGGCATTCACTGAATAATGACTAGCTATAATATATATATATATATATATACCATTCTCAATAAAGAGTGTGATCATGGCGGCATTCTCAATAAAGAGTCTGATCAGAGACACAAATAAATGTACCATCACTTTATGATACTAATGATCTAGAGGAATTGAGAAAACTAACCAGGGCGGAACTCGTTGAAAAATGGCTTGGTACGCATGTTAGGAGCATATGCCATAATGCTTAATGAGATACATGAACTTTCAAATATGACATTAGTACAGTTAAATATGTATGACAATAGATGTAACAAGTGCATGTTTGCAATATTTTTGCATTTCCATGTGGTATAATGATTAACAGAATTACGTAGGTATGCATCATAACCATTTTAGTTGCATGTGAATGATAATGTTTGACAATGTGTGTATAACTTCTACTAGTGGAGATAAAATCGCATTCAGTGATGTTATTTGCAAAGTTTTCCAAATATGTAAGCACAGATGCACTTTAAATGATAAACATAATAGTATAGGTGAAACTTCTCAAAGCAAACAAAATACTATTACCTGAAGTTTCATCCTCAAACAATTCACCCTTTGCAGGCGCATAAACATAAAACTTGCATGATACTGCCTAAGAAGATGCATATATACATGAAAATAGAATGAAACTTCCTACTAAGGCACCTATATGTGTGATCATTTAAACCACCGTCATAGGCACACTTGAAGGATCATAGATACATTTTCATGTGTTGGCCTAATGGTGAAATGCCTACCAACTTATCAAAAGTTTTAACGAATTCTCTCCTTTTAATAAATCATGTTCCAACGGCCAATTTCTGCTTTTGAAAGAGAATTCGTGACAGTGGCTAAGTTCCCACCTTTACATGCTCAGTCCTAAGTCACCCCTCATGGTAATTTTGTTGTTACCCCGAGTGAACTTAGCGGCGAATCGTCAACCCCCTGTTAAGGTGATTTTGTCATCACCGAGGCAGCAAACATGGTTATTTCTTGTTAACGTGGGCGTGCAGAACCAACATAAAAAACATTTCCTCTAAGTGGTATGGTAGATACACTTAGAGATGGTCGAAAGCCCTTTTTGTAACGATATCTGAGGAACCAAGTGGCTTTGAAGCCCATACAATAGCAAATCGTTTCTAGGAACCCATAAAATTCTCAACAACAATACTGAGATATAAAAGTAAGGCGGCGCCTTGGATGATGAAAGTTTGATTGTTTAATATGTCATATATACCTTTCCTCTCTAAAGGCTTATCAATCCCCGTTCAAATTTGTCCAAAGTCAAATTAGCCCCATGTGCAAGTTCAGTGCATAGGAACTAAACATGTACATCTTCTTTATGTGTTCCAGTGAGGTTACTTGATGAAGGCCCCTCAAATCTTAAGAAGTATAGTTGTGATGACATGGCTTCTACTTATTGTTTTCATTATTTGACCGGCCACATTTCTATTATTTTTATGATGGAGAAACTTCTCAAATTAAGGAGGAAGATAGCACAATTAGATAGTGTGGAGATGTAATATAAATGTATGAGACGGAGTGCGTGACATTTCTCATTATGTTGGAAATCTGTAGTATGTTGTAATCGTGGAAATTTTCAAACCAACTAAGAACATAACTTGACTCATTCGGTGTACAGATATAATGTGACGATGACTTGTCATGATGGCATGTGATCGGCGTACAACTGATCAAAATTGTCATTTTGTAGCCTCCGATTGGTGACACTAATGCCATTACTGTCATGAGGAGCTGCTAATGGTACCAAAATATGGCACCTACACTGGGCGTTTGTTGGATTTGTGGTGTAGAGAAAACCATCGAGGATGATATATTTTTAGACCCCACTTTGTAGTCGGAGCACTAAAGTAGGAGTGTAGAATACACAGGTGTTGATTCAATATCACTATTACAAGACGTGCATGGTGACCTCCCCATATCTCCCATTACCATTAGGAATCTTATCAAAGTAGTCTCCAGGTAGTGAGAGTGGGCGGACTACATCTTTTTCATTTCTTTAAAAACACCACTACTTCAACAAAAGAGGAGCGAAGCAGTGGAAGTTTAAAAAAATGTCTATACTTTTAAACGAGAAGGTGAAACTAATTGACCTTATTGCATTATTATTGTCCCCAATGGAGTCGCCAAATATTCAGGAGCTAAGAGGGTGGACCGTGATGTCACGTAGGTGCAATTAGAGGAGTGATCTAGTCAAAATAAATGACAAATATAGCTTGAAAATGTGGAGGTTGAGATTTGAAGGGTGAAGGACGAGCACTTTGAGCCAGCTTATGAAAATTGACAAAATGCTCGTGGGCGGAGGAATTTAGAGAGAATTCTCGAAGTCTAGTAAGTTTGTAAATACTAAATGAAGCAAAAGTGTCAAAGAAGTCCTCTACAATGAAAGGAATGTCTCAATTTATAAAGAAGCTTCCATGCGGGGTCCACTCCAGTTAAGCTGCCTAATTGACAGTGGACCCTACACAATGACACCTCAACAAGCTCATTGAGTTGGCAACGTCCATCCATCATTTGTTATGACCATAATCACATGTGCCTGGATATCTACGGGGAAGATTCTCATGTATGCTACTTTTCACATTGTGCCATGTGTCACGTGCAGTAACCATGGGAAGATTGTGCCACATCGATGAGATAGGCGGTATTCCTCCAGGGCCCCTCACGAGGGGTTTTCTTTAAGAAAATCTTCGAACTCTTCTAACAAATACTCTCCATCACAACCAGAGCGTAGTGGTTTGATTTGTTTCTCTAATTGCTTCTCAACCATGGTCTCGTAATCTTTAAACTTTTCTAAGGTTTCAGACTTTTGACACATTAGATAAACATGTCCAAAATGTGAGTAGTCATTTTTTAAGGTTACAAAATTTCATAACCTTCTCTTGCTTGGATATTCAATGGCCACATACATAACAATGTATGAGATTCGAGGCATTGGGTGGCTCTTTCACCCTTTTATGAAAAGGATTTCTTGATCATTTTACCTTTTATACAGAATTCGCATGTGGTTAGTGATCTCACAATTAAAGTTTGCAATGGACCATCCTTTGCAAGTTTTTTAATCCTGTCTAGGCTAATGTGACCAAGACGCAACTGCCACAAGTAGCTTAGATCAATTAAGTCAGACTTCAACCTTTTACTATTCCTTTAAAAATCAATATTTATTTCAGTGTCACATATCATTGGAACTTTTTGGTTTTATATATAATAAGTTATTTATCAATCGTATAGTACTCATTAAGCAATCATTTCTAAAAATACCATTTTCTTTATCAATGAAATTCATAGTGAATCCTTACTCAATTAAAGTAGCTACTGAAATAAAGTTTTTCCAAAAATTGGGAAATAATAAACATCTCGTAAAACTAAAAAACTGTTATTAAATAATAATTTAATAGTTTCAATTGATACAACCGATACTAGTGTTTCATTCCCCAAATGAAAGTTGAACTCACCCTCGTCAAGCCTTCTACTTTCGAATTCTGCTTTCTAGATTTCTTCAGACTTCTCTTGTGTTTCTTTTTGGCACAAGAGATAGAAGGCTTACTTTTAATAAAGTTTGCCTCCCCAATCTTCCTCCTGCCCTTCAGAAATAGGGTCTCAACAACTTTACAATTCTTTCATAAGTTTCAAAGTGAGCACCTCAACTTATTCATCGATTAATTAAGTTTGAAGTTCTCAAAAGTATCAGGCAGAGTCTCGAGGATCATATCAACTTGAGTCTCACTATCTACCTCAACTCTCATCATTTCCATCTCATTTAGATTACTAATGATATTCATGATATGTTCTCTGATAGGAGTCTCGGAATACATCTGGCAATTCATGACATTTCACACATCAGACTATTTGGCTTGACGACATTGATCCCCGAACATTTCAGTGATGTTCAACATCATATCAGCGGCGATTTTTGTGTTCTGATGTTGTTATTGTAACACATTGCTAACAGATGCCAAGATGTAACACCTGGCAATCTCATCAGAATGCAACCAAGAAGCATAAGCATTATTTTCCTCTGAGTCGATTCGGCAATAGGCTCAAGGAGACAAGTGGTGGTGAGCACGAACTTGTTCTTTTCTATCGTCGATACGATATCAAGATTACATTTCCAATCCACGTAACCACCAGTAATTTGTTCGCATTTAAGATTATTGAGAGAAGGGATAATGACATGATTACCGAAAAGAATAAATAAAATAATATAAATAAATACTCAATCATTTAGAAAAATATGATGCATGATGTAAATACTTAAATATTAAAAAAATACAATAAAAAATAGTTCTTTCATGATGTTATAGTAAAAAATGATAGTTTGCCTAATCTAAGGACAATGCCTAAGCTACTACTTATCGCATCGAGACTTTTCTCATTTGGTTAACGCTTTTCAAGATGTCACTACATCTAGCTTAACCAATCGCCAATGGTTTTGGTCACCTTGACCCCATTGACTAGCTCCTATGAGAAATTCCAATGTGTTTCGGTCTAAGTGTTTAACCAACACATCGGCTTTAAATGTTGCTATAAACTAACAGTCTGTCTAGAAATGGTCCTGCCTCACTATTTCCTTTACAAACTTTAACTTCTCAAGCAACTCGATGACTCAAAGTGACAAATTCTCAAGTTTTTCCCACTGAAAAGAGGACCACTAGGGCAGCTCTCCATTTCTATATGGCATGTTATTGAGGATGCGAGATTTATAATAAATCATACATTCAAAATTAACCTCTCTATGGTTCATTACTAATTACAACGCATAAAAAAATAGTAAATATATTAATAATTTTAAATACTAATCTTCATGGCGTTTGTAAATTTCTCTTTCTCCTTCAGGAAGTCCCATCAATTTGTAACTATTTACAAAAGTTCAGTCTCATTTTCAAAATTCAAATTTCAATTCAAAATTAATTTTCCAACAATTTTTACTTTGATAAATAAATTACCAAGTAACTTAATCAATTGATTTATTTTTGAAAATAACTTATAACACAAATTCCAGTTACTTAGTGTTGAAAAATTACCGAATTAAACAAAATTAATTTTTAAGGATTGGACTGGGAAAAACCGTAAGTTTTTCTAAACCCAAAAATTTCTAAAAACTCAAGGTTTCCCAAACCCAAAAGTTTCTAAAATCTCAAGGTTTCCCAAACCCAAATGTTTCCAAAACCTCAAGGTCTCCTAAATTAACAAGTTTCCAAAACCTCAAGGTTTCCTAAACCACAATTAGGAACCCTACGGTGGCGAGCGGCCACATGGGCAGCAAGCGATGGTGTGGCGTGGCAATAAGCACTGATGACAACGGTGAACAGTGGCGATGACGGTGACGAATGATGACTTTTCTTGAATGATGAATTTACATGAAATTTAAAGATACAACTTTTACAAGAATTAAACTACATCAAATCATATGCCTCAATTTTGGTGTACATCAATTCTAAAATCGAAAATAAAAACCCAGAACCTGGCGCTGGCGCAGGTTTTTATTAAACAACGTTCGACTTGTATGTGTTAAGCATATAACTACCGTTCCTTCTGAGCCAGGATCAAACTCTTCTTTTGAGTATGATTGGGCCCTGCAGTGGAATACCTGGTGAACCAGGCATACTACTGAACATTTATTCTCTCTCCTGAGCCCTATTATATATACACCAACTCAATCAAAATTAAAGAAAACTTATTGCAACTACATCAACAACCGGAGGGAAATGCATCGGTCCGTCCTACCTACTTACGCTAATAAGGTTGAAATAAAGGATGCGTTGAGCAAGCTGCGCAACCCCCGGTTCGACTGAATTAAGCCCCGTGCTTGTACAAGGAGGAAGCCAATCCCACCAACTTGAATGAATTTTTCTTATTAGTATACCCTTTGCTTTTAACATAGATGAAGGAGCTCAACAAACGTGACCGGGCTGCTCATGAGATAATTTTGAAAACAAAAAAAGACCTCTTCCTTTCTTTCTTCTTTCTCAAGTACCTAGAATTACTACTGGAAAAATATATAAAAGATCATTGGGCCATGCGGGTTCTCCGTAATAATTATGACCCATCCCTTTAGCCAATTTAGCTCTTAATACATGATCATTCAAGTCAGGTTTTTTTGTTATTAGGATAGGTGAATATTATAGATCCATCCCCCGAAGGAACCGGACATGATAATTTTTCATCATCCGGCTTCGGCTCGAGCCTCAAAAAGGTGCATTTTCCGTTCCACCCCCCGATACTCCTTGGAAGACATTAGCCGTCGAAAGGCCTCCCTTTCCTGTTCACTCCACCTTTCTCCGAGTTTGAGCCCAACCGGGCGAACCTGATGATCCGCAGGAAGCTCCTTAACCCCTCTATGACCGCTATCAAAGAGAATCTTTTTCCTATACTATAGTTGCAAGTCCTATTGTTGTGTTTTGGAATTAGGGGAAGCAAAGCTTCAACAAGTAGAAGCTTCCTGGAAAAGCTTCAAACAAAGAGGTTGGGTTGTTCACTTCATTGATTTGACTTCACTTTACTTAAGATTAAAGATAGAGGCCTGGCGGGCAGTGAAGGCTCGTTTAGTAGACAACAAGCTACGGCTTTGACGCGCAGCAACTACTCCTATCAAAATGAAAAGAAGCAAGCTCCGCTTGAAGAAGCGGACCCCTATCAGAGAAAGCCATTGCGCGCTAGCCTCTTGTTTGTATAGGGTTCCAAACCTGCGCACCCTGATGAAAAAGCCCTTTCCATGTTCTTAGTCTTAGTCAAGCCTAAAGATGTCCTTATTGAAAACTAAAGCGCTAACGCGTCTTATATTCTTATATAATTAGAAAAGCAACCTTACTAAGTCAAGAGGGAACACAGCCCCCGGATTTCAAAGTCAAGTTTCTCACCTCCAGTTTGCTTAAGCGGTGTGATCTCTCTATCTCCTTCCGCACCAATGACAGTACTAAATGCGGGTGATCTAGGTCCCCCTTGAAGTCTCAACTAATGGAGGAGGAGTGACCCAAGGGCCATCAGAGTCGTTGTCGACTGAGTCTTGTCCAGTGGCTTTGTCCTTCCCTTTTTCATCAAGATGATTCTTTGGGGAAGAGGATGGATGGCGATGGGTCACGTCGCGGTCTCAAAAATGGAAGTTTTTCGCCTTTCTTAAGATAGCGCAGAAGGTCTTTTAGGGCCGCTATGTTCGCATCCCCTGACTCATAATTGAAGTGGTCTCGTGCGATCTAATGCGCGGCCATCATGAAGTCGGGTCTGAGCTACCTACGGTTACAGAATCGCCCACAGAAGCCTCCTTGACTCTCTCTTTATAAAAAAAGCTTTTTGCATCATCAGAATCGATCAGGATCCATTCATCAAACACATTCAAACATGTTTTGAATCTATCATACAAAACTATATGCTAATATCACAACATCCATCCATACATAAGTTTAAACACTAAATATCTATAATGAAGAACTTATGGATCAGATACCAATTGTTGGACCGGGTTTTAAAATTTGATGAAAAATAAATGAACCACGAACAATTCGTAGGTGGAAAATCAAAAAAATTTCACAACAAACAATTAATCATATTAAATATAAAACTTTTTCTACGATCATGCATATTTAGATAAACGTATTGAGAATAAGTAAAATAATTTAATACATTTTTCTTGTATCGGAGAAATTTTAATTTAGTGGAATCCAATTAATCGTCTCGCATTCTTCGTTCTTTGCAGGAATTCAAATAATCTTCACACGAAAACCCACCTGTAAGATTCAGAAGTATATCTCACAAGGATATTGCTAGGACTAGAGTGAACTCTCTAAACAATTGAGGAAGAAGAAAGATAATTTTCCTTCTTCCTCTATAGGTTTGACGGCAACAAGGGAGGAGGGGAAAGAGAAACTTTTTTATTGCTCTGTGTAATCACACATTAGGGTTAGCGTTATGTCAACGCATCTTAGAGATGCAACCCTAATATCATCCTTTATACAATAATTATAAAATTTACACATATACCCTTGTATGTTAAATCGCCAAAAATCTCCCCCATATGCACTGCTTATGCGAATTTTACATCTCCCTAAAAGTCAATATTGTGTCCAAATTTATCAATCTAAATTGATAAATTAAATCAATTATTTAATTAATTTTTTTTATTTATTAATTATCCAATAATTTGAAAGTAACAACTTAATTAATTTGAACGTTGATGTTGCTCTTCACTACTTACAGAACACTCCAAAATGAGGAAACTTTTGTGCTTCAGGACCTTGAAGATGGAATTAAGGAAGCCATAGCAAAACAGAATAAGTACCTGAATGAGGAGTGTTTTTTTCTCTTCCTTCAAACGTTCAAACTGAGATGCTAAATGCTCATAACTAGCTCTAAGAATTCTCAACTGCTGCTCTATCTGTTTTGACTTCCATCGAGCTCTCCTGTTTTGAAACCAAATAGCAACTTGGCGAGGATGGAGCCCAAGCTCTGTTGCTATCTGCACCTTCTTCCTTGGCTCAAGCTTTGTATCAGATTCAAATATGGACTCTAATGATCTGATTTGTTCATCACTGAACTTCCTCTTGTTCTTGCTGATCTTGCTCTTCTTCTGTGCCTGTGGGCTGGTTAATGACTTTGTGTTTTCTTCTGTTAGGTACTCTGTTTTGTCCATTTCTTTGAGCTTTTGTGTTACAAAGGAGTAGATATAGGAGGACTCTGATTATGGACGGAAAAAGGATGATATGGGCAAGAGTTTAGTTCAGGTACTGAGCTTGGACTATTAGCTATATAGCTGCTGGTCATCAACAAAAGAAAAATCTATATTTGCATTTTAGTACTTGGAATTGGAATTATTAATTCCTAACCATTGGGTATATAATTTAGATATGGTAACTTTACTATTCAGCTGATTTGGTGGCTGTGGCTACTGGCTAGTAGTTCTTGTCTGCTTTATTTGGTTAATAAGGTTTAGGATAAACTAATTAAATTTTGTTGAACTAATTACATTCTGACATTGTAAACACTCTACAGTTTCCTCCTTTTTCTCAAAATTTGGAGGGTAGTGGTCATACAGTATGATCTAACATAGTTCTTTAAGAAACTAAACTAAATTTGAAGAGAGATATTCCAAACTTATATAAAATGATATTTATGATGACAAATCTTCCTCTTTGTTTCAAGTAATTTCACCATAAAGTTTTCCTTTATTAGTTGACAAAAATATTTGGGAGAGCAGTTTGAGGAATAACCAGATATTTTGACATATATAATAATTGTACCATATGGGTTATGATACACGAGTACACATGTAAATGTAAATCTATGCTTAATGATTTTTGTACATTTAATTAAGTATTTCACGCCATCATGCCGTGAGATGACAAAGCAAATTACTGCAGTCTTTTGCACAGTATTAAGATTACTTTTTTTTTAATTGAAGGGAGAGGATAAGTACAAGATTAAGCTTGCTTAATAAGTCAAATTAACAGGACTATATGAACAATAGAAGTCGCCTAATACCGACAAGCCAAAAAAGGTGTAAATTCTCATGTCAAAATCACAAAAAGAAAACAACCCAGTTGGGCAATTGGACAAAATCATAATTATTACACTTACACATTTCTTATTTCTAGAAGAGTAAAATACAGTTTTATCCTCTATAATTTAGACTAATTTTTATAAAAATAGTAGATAAAATCCTACAGTTATATTGTTGATTTACGTTTATCATTCTGTAAGTATTCCGTTATCCTAAACTAACTGACCGTCACAGAAGTCTTACGTGACAATACAATATAAATTACACGATGCCACATAATTCTAAATTGTTACCCAACGGCCACGTCAGCAATTACCCTATATTTCTTCCTTCTTCCCCCCACTCCATGACCCCATTGTTGCAGAACTCAATATGCGTGATTAGGGTTTTCCTTCTTGCCCCGAGTCTACGACCACCATTGTCGCAGAACCCCCATGAGCGTGATTAGGATTCTCTTCTTCTTCCTTATTCCCCCAGTCCGCGACCACCATTTTAGTGGCTTCTTCAACCTCAACGACCTCCTCTTCACATGGACATCAGTGAACACTATGTTATTGTGGAGTTGTTGCTCAGACCAGGACATCGTGGACACAAGCAAACTCATAGAGGAATTTTTTTGGTTGTTATGCATACTTGGTGAGTTTGTGCTATAATATTTTACGATTTTAATGAATTTTTGAAAATTCTAATATTATTTTACTGTTAAGGTGGGGATGATCCAGGATATGGATATTTTGCTTGGTATGAAGATGATTTGCCAAATTCAAAGGAAATGATTAAACTTCTGAAGAAAAATATGAAATTGTTGGAGCAAGAGAGTGACCAATATCGTGAGAAAATGAAAAGATGTGGTTGTTTATAGCATTATCATGGCTTGTAATTGTGTTCATGTTATTATTAGGATGCCCCAAAGAAGATGTTAGTGAAAGTTTATGTAAATTAAGTTAAAGTTTATATGTTTATCTAATTATGTTCATGATATTTTGAATCCCATATTTTGATGTTATAGACTTGACTGTTTATGTTATCGAGTTTATGTTGTGTTTACATGGGATTTTGTTATGTAATTTTGTTCACATGTGATTCTGTTATATAATTGTGTTTACATGAATTCTGTGAAAGTAATTCTGTCAATATTACATATAAATTCTGTCAATATTCCATACACATTCTGTCAAGATTCAAACAACTTAATTCAGTACAAAATATTTCATACAACTTAGTTCAGTGAAAGAAACTTTCATTGCAATATACTTAAATTTCCTTTGAAATATATAACTTAAAATTCATCAACTATTAACATCAAAATCCAGATTCACCTAAAAAGGGTACAAAATATACTCATAAAAGCACCTATTAACATCCTAGCACCTATTAACATCACCTAATCCAGCACAAAACAAAATGCATAAAATATTGTATAAAACAGTACCTAACACCTATTAACATCACCTAAACCCGCACAAAACAACATGCACAAAATACAGTTTCACTGATCCAGCACAAAACAACAATAGTACAAAACAGAAACAGTTTCACTAATCCAGCACAAAACAAAAAGCGTTTCACTAATTGCTTCATCTTATTTCACTCCCAGCAGCAACACCTCTTCCCCTCCTAGTGGTTGTTTGACTTCTAGCAGCACCAGTAACATAACTGCTTGCTTGAGTTCCAGCAACAATGCTTGTTTTAGATGAAATCTACAAAGATAAATTAAACACATGTAAAGTGTAAATCAGACATTTACCGAACATGATTATAAAAAAATCAGATAACATGTAAAGTAAAATCTTACTTCGAACCCTATGAAATTAGATCACTTTGCACCCCTATTGGTTCATATAGCAGCGTTCTTCACTCTTAGACCAACATTTCTCTTTGCAACTACTGTAGCCCCTTTACATGTCCTCTTATTATGCCTAATCGTGTGACACTTTCTACATGTTAATGTATCATTCATCCTTTTGAATTTTAAAGGCAACACTATATTTTAATCAATGGTTACTTTAGGCCAAAAGTTTGGTCCATTACATGTCTGTATAAAATGAAAATAAGTGGCCAACAAAGTATCTTTGTAGTAGAACTTGTCCACATACTCATCAAGATTACTGTCCATGAAGTAAATACACTATATGGCATGCATACAAGGAATACCAAACACATTCCATCTATAACAGTTGCAAGACCTAGCAGCCACGTCAAACACAAGCCTATCTCTTTCACAATCAACTTCAATTTTTTGTTCCTCATTCCATACAACTTGACAATTCCTTGAAGGCTCAACAGAGTTCTGGAACTTCAGTTTAATTTTAAGACCATGAGACCATCATACTTCATAATATCAATCATATTTTGTTTTATCCTATTCATCAAAGTTCTTATGATATTCCCATTCACTGTCATTATGGACTTGTCCTTAAATTGCAAGATGTATGCATTGAAGCTCTCAGAAAAGTTATTAAACAACATATCACACTTTGTAGTAACACTGAATGCATTCTTGGCCTAATGTTTTGTAGGGTGATCCTTCAACCATTTATATGCATTTTCTTCTAATTCACGCAACACATTCATCTCCTTCTCAAAATACGCAATGGGACTTGCCTTTGCACCATTCCACAAGTAATCCTTATAAACATTTCCCTTCCATGTTGTCTTGAAGTTAGCATATAAGTGCCTAACACAAAGTCTGTGATCAAGGGTAGGATAACCCTCCAATCCCTTTTGTTGGACAGGGATAAAAGTCTACTGTTTGGACTCTTCCACACCTCCTATATCATTAAGTAGTAAATACATGAACCATTGCCAAGAATCCCTTGACTCATTCTTCATTACTGCCTAAGCAAAAAGATCATCATTACCATCAACCAACTGCCATTAATTGAACTCCACAAGGATCTTTTAGATGGCAAGCCTCAATGCCAATTATAGGTATGCAATCATTCAAAAAGCTTGTTTGCACGCATCTAAGTAAACATACAACCTTTAAAAAATAGGCTGCCTATCAATCTTAGGTCTATCAACTTGGATCTTCACTGTACTACCCTTATTTGAGTTCAATATCCATTCACAGTAGTCACACAACCTACCATATTATTCAGTGTAAGTCCCTTCAATCTCCAGTCAAGCATATTGTTTTCTCTATATGCTTGACTTTTTAAATGTTCACTAACAAGTCCTTCCTTACTGTTTCCCTAATATCAGTCATCTTCCACCTACAATGTGTCCTAAACCTATCCATGTAATGTTTTGCAAGCTATTTTGGGCTCACATGCCTATTTCAGAAGGTTCCATATCACCTATCTCTGGATTAAAAGATATTACATGCATGCTATTCTCTTTTTGCATCAATGATGCATATAATCTCCATAGACAGTCACCACTAGTACACTTGACCAATACTCTACTTGCCTCATTTTTTACAAACTTCAAATCCACCCATTTTGTCTAATATGGGCCTTAACAACATCACCAAACTCAACTCTATTTTTAAACTTCATGCCTACTTTAAAAATAACATGACGCATGTCACTATCAGTCATGGATTCTAGGAAATCTTCATAATTCTCCTCATCAGAATTGTGGGGAGAATTCAACTCCTCAGAATTTTCATGCTCAAACTCCACTTGTGGCACTTGTGGCTCAACCCCTCCAACATCAAACTCATTGTTATTTAGCTCATAATCACTATCTACTGCATCCTCTAAGTCAATACTCCTAAACTTGAATCACTATCATTGCCCCCATTAGATACTGCCACTGCCCACACTATTACTCCCCCCACACTAATCATTATTACTTTCATCATCCTCATCCTCAACATGCATATTCTCATCATCAGTATTCAAATGATCAGCAATCAAATTACCAGTATTCAAAGACTCGTATGAATGTTCAACATAGACATGTATAAGTCTAGTAGGTGGAACTGCCCTACACATTTGTATTACATCCCCAGCAATTCTTATCTCTACCAAACCAGATTTCATATCCTCACCAGGCTTTACATAATACATGGTAATATATTCAAAAGTACCAGAACAATCAAACATATCATCTAGTTCTAACAGACTCATATTATCCGAGTCACAGTCATCAAAAATAAAAAATTTACCTCATAAGTATTTTGTAGGAGTGGACCATTCAAATTGTCCATTATGATGCAAATGAATCGAAAATGGATATGGAGCCATCACTGTAATTAAAACAACATCAATCAGTATACAATTACATCAGAAAACCTCTTAATTGCTAAATGAGACTATAATAATTGCTCAATTAGACTGTAATCCCCATTAGAACTCTAATTCTTAAAATTAGGAAATCTTAATTCCTAAAATTAGGAATTAGGGTTTCTTTAGTATAGGAATTATGGTTCCAATGGGGAATTAGGTTAGGAATTAGAGTTTTCTAATTTTAGGAATTAGGGTTCTAGTGGAGAATTAGGATTTCAAAATTTAGAAAACCCTTATTCCTATACAAAACCCTAATTCCTATACTAAACAAATCCATGACAAACTCATAAAAACAATAAAACGAATCCTCAAAATTCAACAAAATGACAAAACAAACTCAAAACAGAAGAGAAGACGACAAACTCATAAAAACAACAACAATCTCCTCGAAATCTAGCAAAATGAAACAATAAAAAAATCAAATCAACCACGAAGAGGAACAATCCATCGACAAGCATCTCCTCTAAATCCATCAAAATGAGACATTACACAAATCTCACAACAAAAATCGAAGAATAGAAAAATTACCTCCTGAGAACTTCAACCTCCTCCAATCATCCGTGAAGTGGAACAACCTCTCGAGCACAACAAAAGTTTCGATTAACTTAGAAACCTTCGAACCCTAGATCGCCTAATTTGGAGAGAATATCGAAAGAGGGATTTTGGGGGAAGGGTAAAAATGAGGTGAGGTGTTTTTTGGGTAAAGGTTAAAGTCACATGGTCGTTGCGGTAACAGACGTGTAATTTACCATGTATTATCACGTAAGACTTCTGTGACGGCCCGTTAGTTTATGACAACAAAATACTTACGGAAGGGTAAACGTAGATCAACAATGTAAGTATATGACCTTATCTGCTACTTTTTGAAAATGAGGGTTGAAAATGAAAATTAACTGTAGGGGATAAAATTATATTTTACCATTTCTAGAATTATAAGTTTTTTTTAAGAAAACTGACTCCGGAAAAAAAAAAGTATCATTGACATTTACAATCATGTACTGAAGAAATTTCAAGACAATATTCATATATATTAATGAATGTAAAAAAAAGAAGTATAAATGTTCACATGAGAATAAAAATCAAGCACAGGTGCCTTAAAATGAAACAGACACAGAAGTTCAAAATTTAAAATAGACACACATGCCAAAAATCGAGCACACGGATTCAAAATAAAACATACACATAAACCCAAAACTGAACACACAGACCCAAATAAAATAGGCGGGCAACATTGTTCTCAAACATTGTCCGATCAAGCATTTTCGTTGGAAATGGATGCTAATGTTTCAGTAAAACAACTTACAAAATGGGTTGTTAGATTGGTTTCCAAGGATTCAGACTAATTCAAACAGTCCAAATCTCAAAATAAGTTCTCAAGTGAGAATGCTAATTAAATATCCCTTTTGATTTGGGTCCCCATTTTTTGTTAGTTCTGTTCAACACGTACGTAGTTGTGGCATTTTGCTTGGCCAATGTGTAAGTGAATGTGGTTTATGTCCATGTCCATGTCCATGTCCATGTCATTGGTTGGTGAAGTGTCATCTAGAAACTAAGAATAGGTGTCCATTAGAGAGCCTTGAAAGTGGCACTCAGATTAGCCAGGTTTGCACGTTAAGGGGGACCCATTTTCTCACCATTTTGAAGAGATAAATGCAGAGATTATAGCCAGATTGATAATTTATTAGCTTAAGTGTTTCAAAAGTGCTTTTTTGAAGTGTTTTCTTCAATGAAGACGAAACGGGTCTGATAAAAAGGTTATGTATCAGTATCAATTGCAATAGCTTTTCTAGATAACTTATTATCAAAGCTTCATTTTTTTTAGTATTCATAGTCCATAGAATCTCTCAGACTCACTCGGTAATAGTGAAGATGGTGTTTTATGAAATATTATCATTTAACGCAATCAGATGAGTGACAATACATGAAAGATAATTTGATTGCGTATATTGAGAGATATTTGATAGTATTGACAATGAGATGATTATGCGAAGATTTTAAAATATGAAAACTCGTGAAGAACAATTATAAATATAACAATGAATATTGAAAATAATATCATTGAGACCTATTATTTTTATAAATATTTTATTTTATATTCAAAGTGTCTCTGAATGAAAGTTTTGGATCGGCCCCTGTTTATATGTTAAATAAATTTTTTATCTTATTAATCTCAGATAACGATTACTATGAACAAACCAGGGATATGCATGTTTTTACGTATAATACAATGCATTAATCTTTACCTAAACTGGTGGGGGTGATGGTAGTTTTGTCGTTTAGAGACGTCGTGAAAAAATAAAGAACAAATAGTCAAAGGCCCAAGAAACTAAAGGGTGCAGCCTAATGATAGAAAACTACGTGTGAAGAAAAAACCATTAAGCTGTAGCCTAATGATATACCAGAGTTGCTTCTGAAAATGACACTCTGATTTGTCTTCAAATGCTCATTACCAATCCTCTTTAGATTTCTCTTTTAAGCCACAACCATATCTTTCTGTACTTAGTTGTGCTGTCGGTTCTTTTCTGCTTTAAAACTACGTGTGATTTAAGTATTTGTGCCAAGTGTTTTGGTTAGGAAGATAATGTGTTTTATCAAGTAGAAGGAGATTACACGACAATCTCAACCCAGAGTAAAAAGATGAAAATCTTTTATAGGATCACTTGGCAGACTAGAGGATAAATATTACTCTGTGTAAAAATCAAAAAGGGTTGGTGCAGATGTTGAATTGAATCTGTAATGTGAGCTGATCCACTTAGGTTAGGTACGTAATGCATATACTGGTTTGGATTAAGATGATCCATTAAAAACTTTGGTGCATTTGGATTTGGTAATGCACAGCACATGTTGGCATAGGAGTAAAGGTTGAGATGAAAATTGAGAGATGATGAAAAATCAAAGAGAATTGACTTTTTTTTTAATGTTTAGATATCTTGCTTGCACGTAGTACAAGTACCACATGATGGATTAACTAATGTACTTTAGAATATAAATAATAAAACAATAGGCCAGCTTGAATGAAGTGTCGCAGTGCATATTATATGTTGCCTTTCAAGCTCATAATAGGCATCATCCATCAAGTATATAAGTTAAAAAACAAACATATAAAACATTGAACCAGATAGGAAAATGATTGCGAATGACTCGTTTTTCGAAAAATGGATTTAAGAAGAGAACGATATGTTGTGTTGTTTAGGAGTTAATGATGTGTGACTGACATCACATGGGTGCAGTTAAATATGTGATTTAGTCTCAGCGAACAACAAGCATATATCTTGGGAACATAGAGGTTGGAATCTGAAGATGAAAGACAAACACTTTGAGCTTACATACAGGAGGTGACAAAATGCTCTTGAAAGAAGAAAAATAGAATTCTCTAAGTCTAATAAGTGAGGAAATACAAAGTGAATTAAGAAGTCCCTGACAATGAGAGGGAATGACTCTATATATATAGAAGTTTCTAGACGGGGTCCACTCTAATTAATCTCTTGATTAATTGGTAATGGATCCACGTAATGACATTTCAACAAGCTCGTTGGGGTGACAACATTAACTCATCTCTTATTAAAACCACAACCGCATGGACCAGGACATCTATAGGGAAGATTCTCGTGTCCATTACTTTTCGCATTGCTCCATGTGTCTGTCACGTGCAGTGACAATGAATTTAGGAAAGAAAAACACAGAGAGCGCGCCACATCGACAAGATATACGGTATTCGACGAGGGGTGTCCTAAGAACTAGGTCCCTTCTACAATGGGAAGACCACACATCCATGAACCTCAAAGATGCCATATTGGTGAAGGGTTGTCATTTCTAATATAGCGTAACCATCCTAATCCTACTAAACCACAACCCCCAGATATGTTCCCAAGCAAGAGACTCACTTAAGTCTTTATCATTTGACTTAGTGGTTATAACGATGTCAACAAATACATAGAAAGAGTAAATAATACAAGATACATTTTATGTCAGTCGGTTGGCGTGGCTCAAGAAATCATGTTGAAAAGTCAAAGCTACACTTGAAATTAGTTCATCATAGCAACATGTGCCACCGTGATGAGTCAAAATCATAGCGGTCAACCATGTGAGTGACGGGAGGCACACTCATGTACATTATCCCCATGTGAAAGATCAATGCTTGGCAATCAAACTTGTACATTTTCTTTATACGTGCCAGTGAGCGACGGGAGGCACACTCATGTACATTATCCCCATGTGAAAGATCAATGCTTGGTATTCAAACTTGTACATTTTCTTTATACGTGCCAGTGAGCTTACTAGATGAAGCCCCCCCTTAAATCTTGAAAGGTACAATTGAACTTGTACACCTTCTTTGTATTCTAATGAGCTTACTTGATGAAGCCCCTTAACTCTTGAGAGGTACAATTATGATGGCAGGTATTACTTCTCGATATTCTTGTTTACATTATTTGAGCGAGCACATTTGTGTTATGTTTGTAATCATGAAATTCTTGAATCAAGTAAGAACATAAAATGACTATATTGTGTAGGGATGTAATATGATTGCATGACACATAGTGCGTGAGTGTGCTCTTTACATTGGAAGTCTGTAATATGTTACAATCATGAGACTTTCCGAACTAGGATAGGAACATAAGGTGACCATTCGATATAGAATTACGATGCGCTGATGACATGTCATGATGCCATGCAGTCGGGGTACAAGATCGAAACTGTCATTTTATAGTTTTCAGGTTGGCGGCACTGGTGCCATTATTGTCACAATGAGCTATTGTTGGTGTGAAAATATGGCACCTACATTGGACGCTTTTCTGATTCACGGTGTGGAGAAGAAAAATGTCAAGGATGATATATTTTTTAGACCCTACTTCATTGTCAGAGCAGGAAAATATGAGTGTGCAATACATATGTGCAAATTCAACATCACTCTTGCAAAACACATGTGGTGGCCTCCTCATTCTCCCATTAACATTTGCAATCATACCAAAGTAGTGTCCAGATGAAAAGAGTAGGCGGATTACATCTTTTTCATTTCTTCAAAGACATCACTAACTCGACTAAGAAATGAGAAAAGTAGTAGGAGTTACAAACATGCCCATACTTTAGGAACGAGAAGGTGGAACCTGCCTTTGTTGCACTGTGGTTGTCGTGGTACATGCTTCAAAGTAATGTCACTACCTGTTTTGTTCATTATGTTATTACTGTGCTATGTTGTGCGTGAACCTTCATCGTATTACAAACGTCCTTGTTGCATGTGTTTTTGTCATTATGTTGCTTCTTACTTTGAATCGAAAATGTGTTTGTTTCAATATCAAAGGATTTCCCTTTAAGATAATGAATAGTCGCATGTTTGTGATTGCAACTAGATTGGCAATTAGACAAAAAGTCGTTTTAGCTCCTACATTCTTGGGCAATCTACATTACCTCCTTGATTAGGTTCACCCCTAGTTGTACGGTGTCACAAGTAAAAGTTTTAACTTATTTTGAGTTTGATCACCCACCTCAGCATGATCATGAAGTTGTGTAATGACGCCTATAGCAGTCAACTTTCCAATGGGCATTGACAAGTTTAGGTACTTCAAACATTGTTCTTACATATTGGAGCTTCTAGTTAAATGCCAGAGAACATGTAACCTGTGTTCAGTAAAGATATCGACCTTAGTAGGAATTGAAATGTAGTATCACCCCGACGGGAAGAGCAAATCAAGATGACTATTCCACCCCTTCATCACATCTAATTATAGTTGAACATGAAAGAGGGAAGTGAATAGTCTTTTTCATAGTACTTTCTACCAGTGGAATAGAGTCATCTGTCAATTTGGTTTCGATAAAGGAGTCCTAAAACATATCACATTCATGCACTATCTCAAATCATGAAGGCCTATTGAAGAAATTTGACGGTAAAGTGGCAATCCTTCATTGATTCACCACTGACAACACCAACAGAGATAGACATTTTCAAAAGTGGCTTGACATGACATCCCCTGTAATCTCGATATGACATAGCCAAAGTAAAGTAGTCATGGAAATCCATAAAAAAGCACAGTTGAAGATGTACCGGTAAAGCCTGCTGCTAAAGTAATTACTACTGATAAAGGAAAAGGTGTGAACCTGCCACAGGCATTTTGATCTAAATCGAGTAAATAAATTATCATGTTACTTGATTGTATTGTATCTACTTTTTTCAAAAACAATTCTAGTCCTTTTGAATTTGCTTTGAATTTCCGTCCATGTAGTTGATCATCTTTTACTATTCTATGAACAATAATTTTAAGTGTATCATATTGTGTATGTCCCCCTCCCCCCTCTTAAGATAGCGTAATAGTACATTGTCAAGAAGAGGCAAGTAGCATCATGTAATAGCACATTTGATAACATCGAAGAATAGCATCAGATTATGCTATCATGTAATAACGTATGAGCATGAAACTATGATAATGTGGTAACACATTATCCCGTAGAAAAAATGTAACATCATGTGATATCATCAAGCAGATGAAAGTAATATCAAGAAAAATTTCAGTTTGTTCAATTTTAGTGATAATACCAAGTAATGATATCTTAATAATACATAGTGGTGTAAACGGTTCAGTTCGATCAATTTTTTGGTGAAAAATCGATTCAAACCAAAACTTCAGTTCGTCGATAATAGCAACTGAACCGTTCATAAAAAAGAAATGAACCATGAGTTTCAGTTTGGTTCGGTTCTTTGGTTCGTCACTATTAATTAAAAATAAATTTTTAAATTTTTTAAAATGATATTATTAAAAAAATAATATAAGATCAAAGTTTTGCTTTTGATTCGGTTCGGTTTAATATGAAATTATATATAAAAAATAATAGGGATTTAAAGTTTCGGTTCGGTTCGAAAATCACTGAAATTTTGAATCGAATCGCAACTTCAGTTCTCTAATTTTTCCCAAATCAAACCGAATCAAATGTATATAAATAACCGACAGAAAAAACTTTTCATGTAGAGATAAGTAACATCATGAGATAACATCAAATAATAGTCATTGAACGATAACATTGAACAACATATGAGCATGAGCTAGGATAACATGATAACACATCACCATATAAAAGTTAGTAACATCATGTAATTACATCAAGTGATAGTCATTAAATGACAACGTCATTCGCTATTTCAGCATTAAGCTAGGATAACATGATAACACATCATCAGGTAGAAGTTAGTAACATCATGCGAGAGCATTTTGTGATAAAATTAGATGATTGGATCAAGAATAGCATGTGAACATGAAACATTAGGTTTAATAGGGAACATCATGTGATAACATAATTGAAGGAATGATAACATCAACTGGTGGCATATATGTGATAACATCAACTGATAACATGAAGTTGGTAGCATCATAGGACAACATCAAGTGATAACATCAACGAGTGTCATAAATTCTTGAAGATTAGTAATGTTTCAGACCTAAGTCACACCTATGATAATTTGTTGTTAACTCGGATGCACTCAGAGTAATAGTTTAGACTTGAGTCACCCCTCGTGATAACTTTATCGTTATGTTGGATGCACTCAGAGAGTTAATTGAGATATGTTCAGTCCCAGTATACATCACGTGATAGTTTGTTATTACCATAGATGTACCTGGCTAAGTGAAAAACTATTCTAAGCTACTTCTGATAGGCGCGCTTAAAAGTGAGATACGTTCATCGCAGCTTATAACTCATGATACTTGTACACCCTCTGAGGTTTACCTAAAAGATGTTGACCAAGTTATTCTAGAATGAATTTTGATGATACCAAATTATTAAGATATTATTAATATGTTTAATCAAGTGTACAAGAATAAATGATCGCGAGATGGATGCATGGAATGCTGAAGAAAAATCGACTTGAAGAATTTATTTTTATGCATTCTTGTAATAGAAACTCAATAAGGTTGATGTAATTTCTCTAAACGCAAGAGTACAGTCAAGCACACCTAGCTTAAAAGAAAATCAATCATATGTGTTCTAAAACAAACCCCTAAGCTAAAGTCCAAAAAAAAACCTTTGAAAAACACGAGATACATTGTATCGAGCCATTTTTAGGGTGAAACCAGACGAACCAGTTTCCTAGCCGGTGCAACAGGTTTCTGTAAAAGGTAATTACTTGCGTAATTGCCTAAATCGATCATACCAGTAATAACTCCCTAAAATATGACCGGTGGGGCCAGTTCTGAGACGGCTTCCCTCCCCTATAAATAAATGTCATTTTCACAATTTCTCACACACTTCAACACCAATCTCTATACTCTCTCTAATATTTCTCATATCCTTGTCCTATATTCTTGAGCTTAGAGTTGTTATATATTCCTGAGTGGGAAAATTAGTTGTGAGAAAAGAAAAGAAATTGATGGAGAATTACTGCGAGTTTTTGTAAAAGATTTGAAGATTTTGAAGAGCTGATTATCAAGGTTTGATTGGTACCACAAAACAACAAGGATTATAAAGATTTGGTCTTCACCTGTAAAAAGATCTTAACGTGTGGATGTAGGATAAGCTTTCTCGAACAATGTAAAATCATTGGTGTCATATTTCTCTTTCTACTCTCTTTATTTTCGCATACTTTTATTTCTCACATTTTATATTGACTTGCAATTTACTTTTCCACATTTGTTACACTTTTCAATATCTTTGCTTTACTTTATAATATTTATTTAAGTAAATTTTTATTATTATTTTGATTGCATGAAATTATTAAATTGTACACAGTCACCTAATTCACTCCCTCTTGGTTGGTCCTATTGATCCTTCAAAATACATAGACACCCTTTATAAATTAAAAAAAGACAAATATGCTCAATATGTTATAAATAGTTTAGTTTTAGAATGAAATGACCAAAATAACATTAGATCTAGACCCATTTATTCATATTCACCTGTACTCGAGAAAACCCCTAAAATATGAAATTAGGTTATTTCTCTCATAACCCGAGAAACCCCTCAAAACATGGAAATTCGAGTTCTACCTAGTAAGCAATATAGAAAAATATGAGTATTCTTGGTATTTTGAGAAACTTTGACGTTGTTGGTAGGGAAAATAACGTTTTTGGATTTCTTAGTCTCCATAATAAAATGTCAAGGGAGGTTCTTGTCTTTTCTTAAGCTGTAGGGGCGTCTGTGTCTTTTAGATAACTCTTAGAGGGTGTCCAATTATTTTTCCCTAACATCAAGTGATAACATCAACGACTGTCATCAATGCTTGAAGATTAGTAATGCTTCAGACCTAAGTCACGCCCATGGTAATTTGTTGTTAACTCAGATGCACTCAAGTAATAGTTTAGACCTAAGTCACCCCTCGTGGTAACTTTATCGTTATCTCGTATGCACTTAGAGAGATAATTGAGATACGTTCAGCTCCAGTATACATCTCGTGATAATTTGTTATTACCACAAATGTACTTGGGTAAGTGAAAAATCATTATAAGCTACTTGTGATAGGGGCGCTTAGAAGTGAGATATGTTCAGTCCCAACCTACTTCATGATAATTTGTCATTACATGGGTGTACCTAGCGAAACAGTCATTCTAAGCTACCTGTAACAGGTGTGCATAGAAGTGAATACATGTCCAGTCCCGCCCTACAACTCATGATAGTTTGTCATTACCACGGGGGTACCTGGCGAAGTCAAACACCCATTCTTAGCGGCATGTCACAGGCGCACTTAGAAGTGAGATATGTCCAGTCCCAACCTATAGCTTGTGATAATTTTTCACTACCACGGGTGTACCTAATGAAGTGAAATAGTCATTCTAAGTGACATGTGACATGCGCGCAGAAGTGAGATACGTCCGATCCCAGCCTACACTTCGTGATAGTTTTTCATTGTCACAAGTGTACCTGGAGAAGTGAACAATCATTCATAGTGACCTATGACATGCACACTTAGATCTAAGATACATCCAATCCTGGTCTACACCTCGTGATACAATAGGGTGTACCTAGTGAAGTGAAACATTCGTCTAAGAAACCTGCGATAGATGTGCTTAGAAGTGAGATACGTCCACTTTTAGTATACACCTTGTGATAATTTGTCGTTACCATGAGTGTACCTAGCAAAGTGAAAAAGTCATTCTAAGTGACCTATGGCAGGCACACTTAAAGTTGAGATACGCTCCGTCCTAAACGACCTGTGACATGAGCATTAAGTGATGTTTTCTCATGAGTGGATGAAAGTCATTTGTGCTCATGTCAAGACTGACCCCTGGTGTTAGGTTAGAATTACATGTGTCATCATGAACCACCATCATACGGAAACCACCATCTGAAGGTATAGTAGCGTGAACCACCGGTCGTGGGAGATGTCACTGGCAAGGGTGTGCTAGCACGAGAGCATGTTGTATATTGTTTGAGTTGTGTGTGTGGGTCATGACTGTACTAACATGAGAGACTGCGCCGTCGTAACAGATATACCAATATGAGGGAGTTTGACACATGTTATGGGAGGTACTATCATAAGGTGCAACCACAAAGTATAATAGAAGGTGTTTTCTTAATGTATGATAAGGCCGTCAGAGGTGAGTTGCAGGAGGTTGCGTTTTATGGGAGACTCTGTCATGGGTGTGTTATGAGAGCATAATGATAGATATGTTATAGTAGCACAGTGGCGCTTGTGCTTTGACAGCATAGTGGCAGTTGTGCTATGGCAGCACAATTGTGGGTATGCTATGGTAGTGCAATCGTAGGTGCGCTATGACAATGCAATGATAGATGTGCTATGGCAATCCAATGCAAGTGTACGATGGTAGTACGGTGACATGGGTGCTACGGAAGAGCATTCATAGGCATGTTATGGCAGCGTAATGGCATGCATGCTATGGCAACGTAGTACCATGTGTGTTGTGGCAGCGCAATCACTAGTGGATTGTGGAAGCAGGCGATGGCGCGGCGCTGCGGTAAGCGTCGCCGGCTGCTACAAACGGCGGTGACGAACAGTGATTTTTTGAGGCGTGACGGATTACATGGAATTTAAAAAAAAATATAACTTTTGCAAGAAAATAAATTACATAAAATCCTATGCCTCAATTTTGGCGTACATCAATTCTATAATTGAAAAGCAAAATGTCTAGAGCCAATAGATCGAGATCCATTCATAAAACACATTCGAAATAGTTTTGAATCTATCATACAAAAATATCTCAATATGACAACATCCAACGATACATACGTTTTATCACATAATATGAATAATCAATAAATCAAGACTATGGTACCAATTGTTGGATCGGGTTTTAAAAATTTGAGGAAAAATCGTTGAACCATGAACGGTTCATGAGCGGAATATAAAATTTTTTTACATCAACCAATTTAATGACATTAAATATTAAAACCATATATCTAATTTTGCAGACAAAGTTAAACTTATTCAAAAGAGGTGCAAACGATTTATACATTTTTATTGTATCATAGACTTTCTAAATTTGTGGAATCCTTATTAAATGTTTCACATTCTTCGATCATCAAATCTAAGAACTTCAATTAGTTCGCACCAACAACCACTCGCTGGATTCAGAAGTATATCTCGCAAGGACGTCGTTAGGAACTGAGTATGAGCTCTCAAAATGACTTTTCTTTTCTTCCTCTATGAATTCGGCGACAACAGTAGGAGGAGGAGAGATAAAACTTTTTTTTGCTCTGTGTGATTAGGGTTGTGTCAACACACTTAGGGAGGCAACCCCAACGTCATCCTTTATTTAATAATTGTGGAATTTTCACATACACCCCATATATGTGTAGTTTCCAAAATTCACCCCCATAATCTTTTATTGCCGAAAATTACATCTTTCATTAAAGTCAATCTTGTGTCCGAATTCATCAGCCCAAAATTGATAAATTTAAATTGATCTTCATTTAATTAATTTCTCTTATTTTTCAACAATTAGAAAAAATAATAAATTAATTAATTTGAACGTCAATTAATTGCTCTTCACTAATTAATTGACAACACCCATCACATGTGGGTTCAGGAAATACACATTGGCTGAAAACACATTTTGATCCAACTAATGTTGTTTCTTTTATTCTTATCCCCATGAGCTACTTCTTAGACCGAATAGACCCACATGAATAAAGCTATAACATTCAAATACTTACCGAATTTATCTTTATAAATTCCTGACCTATTTAATCCTGACATCGTACAACTCCATTATAGATTCGATACCGAATCAACTCTCGATTCATGTGCGCTACATTTTCTATGGGCCCAAATAAACACTTTAATTTTACAGTGCACAAAATATTTTAACATATTATCCTTCGTGAACATCAGTAATAAAAGAAGAATATAAAATTACTATTTTACCCTTCTCATTATTATTTTCTTGAGTTCTTTATTGACTATGAATAAGAAAGACATAATACTGAAGTGTCTCGTACAATTTCTCATGTCTTATTCAATGATACATTTCATCGAGTACCTGGCGAGGTTATAAATACACTTTAATAAATAGAAAAACTTTCATTCATTCATAAAATTCAGTAATACAAAATGTCAGAGAAATACTAAATACTCATAAATAATTAGTACACCATATTTTATGAACATAATTCCAACAATCTCCCATTTGAACTAAAGTAGGCGTGTATAATCTCGTATCCCCATGCCCTCCAGATGATCATAAAATATTTAATGCTTTAAGTTTTCGTGAATGGATCTGCCAGGTTGTTGACTGTCAATGTGTGTGTAACTATAACATCTTCACGCTGAAAAATCTCTCCAATAAGGTGATACTTACGCTCTATGTGCTTGAATCTTTTATAGCTCCTTGGTTCTTTTGAGTTTGCTACAACCCCACTGTTATCGTAATAAAGTGTCATAGGCTTGTCAGTTTCTGGAACAACTTTAAGAGTCTTCAAGAACTTTTTAAGCCATACAACCACCTTAGCAACTTCACAAGCTGCCACATATTCAGCTTCCATGGTAGAATCACCAATGCAAGATTGCTTGATACTTCTTCATATAACTGTATCATCGTTCATGATGAACACTGATCCTGAAGTGAACCTCATAGAACCAATGTGTGCTTGGAAGTCAGAATCAGTATACCCTGTCATATTCAGGTCAGTACCTGTACACACAGACATGTAGTTCCTTGTTCTCCTATGATACTTAAGGATATGCTTGACGACATTCCAATGCTCAATTTCAGAATTAGATTGGAAATGACTCACCATGCCCATGACATAGCAATCGTCTGGCCTAGTGCAAAGCATCACATACATGAGGCTTCCTACAGTGGAGCCATGGTGAATTTTTCTCATATCTTCCTATTCTTGAGGAGTCTTGGGAGACTGCTACTTAAAGAGTCTGACTTCATGCCTGAAAGGAAGATATCCCTTCTTGGAGTCTTGCATACTTAAGCAATCCATCACCTTATCAATATAAAATGCTTGAGATAGTGCCAATTATCTGTCCTATCTCAAAAGATCTGAATACCTTAGACAAATGTAGCTTCTCCAAAATCCTTCATATCAAATTACTTTGGAAGCCAAATCTTGACATCAGATAATTTTCCTACACCATTTCCAATGAGTAAAATATCATCTACGTACAAGACTAGAAAAACCATTTTCCCTTCGTGTATCAGCTTATATATGCAGGGTTCATGCACTAACTGTTCAAAATCAAAGTTTTTAACAGTTTCATCGAATCTAATATTCCACAATCGGGACACTTGCTTAGGTCAATAAATAGACTTCAGTAGTTCACAAATCTTGCCCCTTTGGCCTTACTCCATTAACTCGTCTGGTCGCGTCATATAAATACGCTCTTCAAGATTGTCATTCAGAAAAACAGTCTTGACGTCCATATGTCAGATTGCATAATCGAGGGCAGCAACAATGGACATGAGGATTTAGATGGATTTAAGCATGACTACCGACGAGAAGGTATTATCATAGTCTATACCTTCCTTTTGGGTGTAGTCCTTGGCTACAAGCCTAGCTTTGCATGTCTCTATCTTCCCATCCGGGCCTTTCTTTTCTTGTAGATTCATTTACACCCTACAGGTTTTACCCATTCAGGAGGGTCCACAAGTTTACAAACTCCGTTCGAGTACATCGAATGTATCTCAACATTCATGGCTTCTTGTCATAGGTTTACTTCAAGACCAATCTTGGCCTGTGAGTAGGAGACAGGTTTATCATGATCCTTATTTCAGACTCTTGTTAAGGTATATCCATAAGACAGGTACCTGTCAGGCTGTCTCACATCCTTCCCATTACGTCGAGGCTCTATAGGCTCTCGCCCCACCTGTGGTTCTTCCATTATTGAATCAGAAATAGTTCTTGATTGGGGAGCATAGTCCTCCCACTCAATAATTCCTCTAGCACAAGAGTGCGTCTCGACTTCACACTTCTTATATAGTCTTCTTCAAGAAAATGTGCATTCGTGCTTACTTGTCAGTTGGACTATAAAAGACATACCCCTTTGTTCCTTTGAGATATCCTACAAACATACATAATTCTGATCGACTGACCAACTTTTCTGTCTTTTATTTTAGAACATGTGCTGGGAACCCCCATATACTAAAGTGGTTAACGAATGACTTTCGTCCATTCTATCTTTCATATGGCGTGCCAGGCACCGTCTTCGACGAAACTTGGTTCAGAATGTATGTTGTCGTTTCTAAGGCATATACCCAGAATGAATAAGAGAGGGATGCGTAACTCATCATGAATCTAACCATATCCATCAGAGTTCAATTTCTTCTCTTCGACACACCAATTTGTTCTAGAGTGCTAGGTGTTGTAAGCTGAGAAATAACACATTCGTCCTTAAGAAAGTCGTTGAACTTTCTTAGCAAGTACTCTCCACCACGATCAGATCGTAGTGTTTTATTCGTTTCTCTAATTTCTTTTTGACCATAGCCTTGTATTCTTTAAAATTTTAAAAGGTTTCAGACTTTTAGTACATTAGATAAATATGTTCAAAACGTGAGTAGTCATTAGTGAATGTTACAAAATATTCATAATCTCTTCTTGCTTCGATATTCAATGACCTACATACATCACTTGTACGAGTTCGAGACATTGACTGGCTCTTTCACCCTTCACTAAAAAGGTTAGCTTGGTCAATTTTCCTTCTATATAGGATTCACATGTGTGTAGTGGTTCTACACTTAAAGTTTGCAATGGACCATCCTTTGCAAGTCTTTTAATCCTGTCCAAGCTAATGCGGCCAAGACCTAAGTGCCACAAATATGTTAGATCGGTTGAGTCAGACTTCAACCTTTTACTATCACTTTGTTAATCAGTATTTACTTCAGTGTCACATATCATTGAAATTATTGGTTTTACGTAAAATAATTTGTTTATCAAACGTGCAGTAGTAATTAAGTAATCATTTCTAAAAATACCAATATATTTATCAATGAAAATCAAACTGAATCATTGCTCAATTAAACTAGGTACTGAAATAAGGTTCTTTCCAAAAACTGAGATATAATAAACGTCACGTAAAATCATAAAACTCTTATTGAATGACAATTTAATAGTTCCCATAGATACGACCGATACTAGTGCTCCATTTTCCCATCGGAAGTTGAATTCACCCTCGCCAAGCCTTCTTCTTTCGAGTTCTGCTTCTTAGCTTTCTTCGAACCTCTATTGTGTTTCTTTTTGGCGTTAGAGGTGGAAAACTTGCTCTCAGTAAAGTTTTGCTCTCCAGTTTTCCTCTTGCCCTTCAAAAACAGGGTCTCAGCAGCTTGCAGTTCCTTCATCAGCTCAAGAAATAAGTACTTCAACTTAATCGAATAATTAAGTTTGAAGTTCTCAAAAGTGTTAGACGGAGTCTCAAGAATCATATCAACTTGTGTCTCACCATCTACCTGAGCACCATGATCTCCATCTCATTCACATAACTAATGATCAACATTATATGTTCTTTGACATGAGTTCTAGGTTTCATCTTATAGTTTATGAAGTTTTACACAACAGCTTGTTTGACTGGACGACCTTGATCTCTGAACATTTCGGTGATGTTCAACATCATAACAGTGATAATTTCCATGTTTAGATGCTGGTATTGCAACACATTGCTAACAGAAGCCAAGATGTAACATCTGACGATCTCATCTGAACGCAACCAAGAAGTATAAGCATCGTGTTTCTCTTGAATCGATTCAGCAATAGGCTCAAGGAGACAAGAGGTGGTGAGCATGAACTTGTGCTTTTCTATCGTCAGCATGATATCAAGATTACATTTGCAATTCACGTAATTTTCACCAGTAAGTTTTTTTACATTTAAGATAGTTGAGAGTGAGGATAACGACATGATTACTGAAAAGAATAAATAAAGTAGGATACATAAATACTCAATTATTTAAGAAAGTATGATGCATGATGCAAATACTTAAATATTTAAAAATTCAATAAAAAATATTTCTTCCAAGATGTTACGATCAACAAAGATAGCTTGTCTCATCTAAGGACAATGTCCAAGCTACCTCCTATGATATCTAGAATCCTCTTGTTTGGTTAACGCTTCTCAAGATGTCATTACATCTAGCTTAACCAATAACCAATGGTTTTAATCACCTTAGCCACATTAACTATCCCCTATGAGGTATTCCAATGTGTTTCGGTCTAAGTATTTAACCAATGTATCGACTTTGAAGGTTGCCATGAACTAACAATCTGTCTAGGAACGGTCCTACCTCACAACTTCCTTTATAAGCTTTAGCTTCTTAAGCATCTCGATAACTCAAAGTATCACGATTCTCAAGTTTCTCTCACTGAAGATAGGACCGCTAAGGCGGCTATAAACCATTATTCGTTCCATGATCAAGTTTATGTTGAGGACCTTGGGAACATTTCAACAAACGACCCTCCCACTTAGTTTTTTTAAATGGACTTTCTTTGCTTTTTCAAAAAAATATAACTTTTAATAAATTTGAAAAAATAAGTTTTGAAAATTATAAACTTTTATAAAATTTAAATCATAATTTAAAATTTATAACTTTTATAAAATTTGCATTGTATTTAAATTATAACCCATTATAAAATTTAAACTACAATTATACTTGTACACGTTGCATGACATTTTGATATTGCATATTCCTATTTCTATATGACATGTTATATGATGATACAAGATTAATAATAAATCATCCATTCAAAATTAACCTCTCTATGGCTCATTTCTAATTACAATCCATAAAAAGAATAATAAATAAATTACAATAATTTAAACACTAATCTTTATGACGTCTGTAATCTTCTCATTCTCCTTCAGAAAGTCTCACCAATTTGTAACTCTTTACAAAAGTCCAGCCCATTTTTAAAATTCAAATTTCAATTTAAAATCTAATTTTCCAACAATTTTTATTTTGATAAATAAATTACCAAATAAATTAATCAAGTGATTTATTTTAAGAAAAGTTATAAAATAAATTCTAATTAATTAGTGTTGAAAAATTACCGAATTAAATAAAAATAATTTTTAGAGACTGGATTGGGAAAAACCCTAAGGTTTTCTAAACCCAAAAGTTTCCAAAACCTCAAGATTTCCTAAACCCTAAAATTACCAAAACCTTAAGGTTTCCTAAACCCTAAACTTTTTAAAACTTTAAGGTTTCCTAAACCTTAAGTTTCGAAAACCTTAAGATTTCCAAAATCTTAAAGTTTCCAAAACCTTAAGGTTTCCTAATCCCTATGGTTTCCTAAAACATAATTAGGAAACCTAAAGCGGCGAGCGGCGACAGCAAGTAGCAGTGTGGGGGAGCAGGCGACGGCATGACGCTGCGGCAAGCGGTGGCGGCGGCGATGATGAACGACGACTTTTCGAGGCGGCGACGGATTACATGGAATTAAAAAAAATACAACTTTTGTAAGAAAATAAATGACGTAAAATCCTATGCCTTAATTTTGGCTTACATCAATTCTATAATTGAAAAACAAAATGCCTAGTGCCAATAGATTGAGATCCATTCATAAAATACATTCAAAATATTTTTGAATCTACCATATAAAAATATGCCAATATCATAACATCCAATGATACATACTTTTAATCACAAAATATGCATAATCAAGAAATCAAGGCTCTGATACCAATTGTTGGATCGAGTTTTAAAAATCAGAGGAAAAATCATTGAACCGCGAACCGTTCATGGGTGGAATATAAAATTTTTCTACATCAACCAATTTAATCATATTAAATATTAAAACCATACATCCGATTATGCATACAAAGTTAAACTTCAAAAGAGGTAGAAATGATTTATACATTTTCGTTGTATCAGAGACTTTCTGATTTGATGGAATCCTTATTAAATGTTTCACGTTCTTCGATCTTCAAATCCAAGAACTCAATTAGTCTTCGTATCAACAACCACTCATTGGGTTTAGAAGTATACCTCGCAAGGACATCATTAGGAACTGAGTGTGGACTCTCAAAACAACTGAGGAAGAAAAATTCATTTCCTTCCTCTATGAATTTGGCGGCAATAGTAGGAGGGAGATAGAGAAATCTTTGCCTGCTTTGTGTGATTAGGGTTGTTTCAACACACTTATGGAGGAAACCCTAATGCCATCCATTATATAATAATTTTAGAATTTTCACATATACCCCATATATGTGTAATTTCCGAAATTCACCCCCATAATCTATAATTGTCGAAGATTGCATCTCTCATTAAAGTCATATATTGTGTCCAAAATCATCAACTCAAAATTGACAAATTTAAATTGATCTCCATCAATCAATCAATTAATATTTCTTATTTACTAATTATCCAATAATTAGAAAATATTAAGTTAATTTTTTTGAATATCAATTAATTGCTCTTCACTAATTAAGTGACAACACCCATCACATATGGCTTCGTGGAATACACCTTGGCTCAAAACATATTTTGGTCCAATTGATGTTATTTCTTTTATTCATGTCCTCATGAGCTATTTCTGAGACCGAATAGACTCACATGAATAAAGCTGTAAGATTCAAATACCCAGTGAATTTCTCAATAAATTCTCAACCTATTTAATCCCGACATCGTACGACTCCACTATAGGTTCGATACCGAATCAACTCTCGATTCATGCACGCTACATTTTTTATTGGTACAAATAAACACTTTTATTTCATGATCCACAGAATATTTTAACATATTACCCTTCGTGAATATCAGTAACAAGAAAGGGATGTAAAATTATCATTTTACCCCTCTTATTATTATTTTCTTAACTCTTTATCTGTGAATAAGAAAGATATGATAGCGAATTATCTCATACAATTCCCCATAACTTATTTAATAATATATTTCATTGAGTACATGATCAGGTTAATTTATTCACACACTCATAAATAAAGTATAAGGTGATATTATTATATTTTGCAATCTAACCATGAATTTCCTTATCTGTGAATCACGCAACTTCAACATAGTTGAATCACGTTCCCAACAGCTGAGGTATTGTCTGGAAATTCAAACTCACTTTTTTGGTGTATCAAAGATTGTAATTAATTAAGTCAAGTTTCGTATTCACCTCAGGATTAAGGTAATTATGAAAATAACCTTAAGATGTAATGATTAGATTTAGAGCTAGATATGTGACTTTACTCCAAACTAATTTGTTATTGTTCTATTCAACATGGTCTACAATATGTCTAGGTCAACCGTTAGAGTTCCCACTCCCATGCCCCAAGACGGGCATCATTTGGTTCAACCTAACAGTCGTAATCGTACTCGATTGCCCAGTCGATCCTAAGACTGTGTATAACATTCTGAATTATTTGAGAAAAGTTTGTCTAATACTCTTCTTACATTGACAATAGTTTCAGGACTTGAGTAAATTATAAACACACTTTAATTAATAGAAACAATTTCATTCATTCATAAAATTCAATAATATAAAATGTCAGAGAAATAACTAAATACTCATATTTATTACACTCTACTTTATAGGCATAATATAGTAACGACACTCTAGGCGCCCTTGCATGGGGATATAATCCCCTACACACATGTTTTTTACATAAACATTGTTTTCTATTCTATTCTTTTCTTTTTACATAAGCTTGTTTGTCACTTTTTTCGTGCACTAATGTGTTTCTCCTATTTTTATGTGGCATCATCATAGTCATCATGCAATGGGACTTGGAACGTGGTTGTAACCATTGTGCAATAACCATAATTAGAAATCATGAGTTGTAAAATTTTCCTGTTTTATCAGGATTTTTTTAGTGTTGGATTCCATGATATGTTCCAAGCTTTTATTATTTTTTGGAGTTATGACTATTCAAGCGCATAACATTGTCCTAACCATGTAGCTCCAAATCATCAACAAAGTGCATTACATGTTACTTTGCATAACCCAACTTCTCATTATACATGAATGTCCTCTCCACCTTAAGCATCTTTTACAAGTGCTCATGACAAGAGCAGAGCCGGACGAATGTCTTATGTTGTCATTGCTAGTAGTTGTTGTGGGTCTTGGGACATTGTTGATGATGACAGACGCATGGAGGATGTGAATGTTCTAAGTTGAAACTTATGGTTACTCCGAGCTTATTTGCAGCCGATCATTCTGAATCAGATGCAACATATGAGGTGCAAACTATTTCTTTTTTAGAGTGCCCTAGAGAAACGGGTAAGAGTTCTCAAGATTGTCAGAATTTCATAATTGGAATGTTGGAGATCCTGGTTGAGATTTGTAATTCCTTGATAGTTGTAGTGTGATTCCTCCCCAGTGCAGTGATAACTACAATAGCGACGAAAGACTATTGGAAGTAATCTCATCTGTTTCATGAATTGTCGAGTTTGCTAGTAAACTTTTATAATAATCAATCTGAGAGGAAGTTTTGGTAGATTATCCACGTCTAACCATAGTTACAGTTTTAGTGACAGACCACTCTCCAATGGAGTCGTAAAAATGTTCAGGAGTTAAGAGTGTGTGATTATGATGTCACGTGTATGCAGTTACATTTGTGATCTAGTCTTAGGAAATAATAAGTATAGCTTAGGACAAGGGTGAAGGACGAACAATTTGAACATGCATGTAGGAGTTAAGAAAATGCTCTTGAGATGGGGATTTCAAAGAGAATTCTCCAAGTCTAATGAATTGAAGAATACAAAGGGAATTAAAAGTCTATAACAATAAGGGGGAAAGACTCTATCTATAGAGAATATTCCAGGCGGAGTCCACTCCAACTAATCTCTTGGTTAATTGGCAGTGGACCCTATGTAATGACACTTTAACAAACTCATTGAGGTGGCAACATCCACTCCCCGCTTTTTAAAACCATAGCCAGGTGGGCCAATCCATCTATAGGAAAGATTCTCATGTACACTACCTTTTGCATTGCTTATGTGTCAATGCCATGATCGTGAATCCAAGAAGGAAGAACTACATCGATGAGATAGACGATATTCATCCGGGACTCTTCCCGAGAAATGTCCTAACAACAAGTTTCCTTCTCACAATGGGAAGACGACACATCCATGACCCTCAAAGTGAATAGTTTTCCTTTCCAATACAGTGTAACCTCATTCCAATCCTACCAGGCCACAACCCCTAGAAATGTTTCCAGGCAAGAGATTCACTTTAGTATTTGACTTAGTATTACAAGGATATCAACAAATAGATAGAAAGAGTAAATAATACAATACCATTTATGTTGATTAGTGGCTGACGTGGCTCAAGCAATCACGTTGAAAAGTTAAAGCTGACTCTTAACATTAGTTGATGAGAGCAATATCTGCCACAGTGGTGGGTCAAAATTATAGCAGTCAACCCACCCAGGCACACGTGTCATGTTTGGTATTATTACCTATTCATAGGGACTCGTTATTTATGCATATTTTTAGAAAGATATCTAGGCTATGACTCTTGTACTTATGGTGACTATATACTTGGTACATATGTACGTAAGAGTTATCTTCAAACGTTTTGAAAAAAAATGCGACCCGAACTCATTATCTCTTATTATGGGCGTAAAAGTTATGGACATTGAATCAACTTGACAATTGAACAAGCCAAACAACCGGTTGATTTTGATACTAATCTTCCTCTTATAATGTATTCAAAGCAAAGCATTGAGTTTTTTTTAGTTAGGTAGTTACAGAGATAATGTCATGTAGAAAGAAATCTATTTTTTGTCAAAGAAAAATAAAGAAAGAAATATATGGATAATATAGACGGCAAAAGGACTAAAAACTGTGTCCAACTCATGCAAGCCAAAATCCATCAGATAGAATCTGTTTCTTAGTAGGAAATTTCAAAGTCTCGTTCATTTCCACGATATTTGTCCCAAACATAACCTAAGCCAATCAATCTCGAAATCAACGGAGCCACCAAATCACACCCTCTCTCTCGCTACCAAAATCACCATTTGTAGTTGTGCAAACGGCCTGTTTTCCCGCCGGTTGGGAATTGGGGAGAGAGAGAGACATCAACCCCCCTTTCACCTTCTCTCCCCCATTCCTTCCGACCACCCCATGCCAGTTTCTTCCACCCCTTTTTCTATATTCCATGCATTTTCTCATCCACTCCCTGCCGCCTCTTTCACCACCTCTGCCACCACCTCCACTGCCACCATTCCTCCCATTTGTATAAACCTGCGGTTCACAGCCTCAGCGAGAGAAATTATAGAGAAAATAGTCACAGGAATCGATGCTCTTCATTCCTTCATTTATATTTCTCGAACCTGCCCTCGACCTCACCACCCTCTCCTTCATCGCCGCCCTTCTTTTATTATCCATCTTATCCCTCTGCTTCGTATTCCACCTCCGCTTCAAATCCCGCAAATCCCACCATTTACAGAGCTTCAACCACCTCTGGACCGTCCGATTCCTCCTCATCTCCTTCATCTCCTTTTGGGCAATCAACGAACTCATCCGTATACCCTTCTTCCGCCGCCGTTATCTCTACCCTTTCTTATTCCCTCTTCCCCTCTCCGATTCCCAACAAATTAACCTCTGCAAAATCCAGATTGTCCTCTCCTTAGGCTGTTTCGAGCCCGCTTTCTTGGTGATTCTTCTCTTCCTCGTCAACGCCTCGATCAGGAAAAAATCCCCCCATGACATTTGGGCGATTGGGTTCGTGCTGGTCACGTGCTTGCCCTTCTTTCTGTTGCAGATTTTCTTTGTTTTCTTCTCGCCCAAAATCCTACACTTCCCTGAATTCTTCGATCGCAGCCATGTCGTTATAGATCATGAATTTGGGGAGAAGACGATTCTTTGCGCTTACCCTTTGTCTAGTTCTGTTATGTTTGGGCTTTTTGGGGTCGGCTACGCCTTCTGGTTCTTGCTTTCTTGCTGGAAGGTCGTGTCCATGGTGATCAACAACGCGCTGAGGGGCCGGATCAACATGCTGGCGTTGACGATTTTGGTATCGTTGCCGGTTCAGATATTGTTTCTTGGTTTGTCCGTTTTGTGGAGGCCTGACGAGCCGGCCTATGGCGGCATTGTGCTCGTTGTGTTTTTTAGTACATTTCTGTGCGCGGCGATGGGAGAGGGCATTTTGGTAATTAAACCGATATCTGAATCGTTGTCTGCCGGAGGTGACTGTTGCCAGTGGATCCCTTTAGGCCGGTCGAAGCCAGCAGGTTGTGGTGGTGATGATGATGATGGAAGAGTATAGAAAGGAACGGCGGGGACATGGTGGTGATTTCGTGATGAAAACGAGGGGTTTCTGGTATTACGAAGAACATTCATTTTGTCACGTGGGATGAACGTGACTTTATTCTAGGGAAGAGAGTTGTATAAAAGAGAGGAAAATATGAGGGTGTTATTTATTTTAATGTTTGATATTTTCTTCCTATTTCCCTCTTTAAAACATACACACTTATTTGTTTTGTTTAGATTTTTTATTTTATTTTTCTTTCAAAGAAGAAGAGATTTTTCCTAAGTTTCTCTTAAATTGTGTCTCCTATGTAATACACATTTTCAAAAGATTAAAGATGATACGCTATATAATAATAATTTATATTTTTGCAAAGCCAACGCTTTACCTTCAATTATATTTTTGCATTTTGATTGGTTATTAATGAGATTTAGGTTACAAAAAACAAGTTATATATTGTGATGGTACTGATATAATAATGTGTTATACTTCTCAGGTTGTTGTATAAGGTTATGTCTTCGTTGTAACATTTTTTTATGATTATTTGAATTGGGATTTTTCATCTACTCTTGTTTAAATTGTTGCTTATTTAACTTTAAAAGATGAGAAATTCTTACAAATATAGGTCACAATGTGCCTGTGTAAATTAAATTAAGAGTAGTTTGATGTAAGTGTGTAAATTAAATTAAGAGTAGTTTGATGTAAGTGAAGTGAACTCAATATTATCATAAAAATGATATTTAATAAAAGTCACTTGGAAAAGTTAATACTTTTTTAGTCACAGGATCAAGAGTGAGTTTCATATCCAGATTGACTTTTTCTTTAGAGGTTGTTTGGTACGAGCTTTCTCATTTATAAAGTTCGTGGTAAACTTATTTTTCAGCACTTTTTTATGTTTGTTATAAGTATTCTAATTTATCATGGTAAAGTTATTTAACCTAGTTAAATAACAACTCCACATTACTTTCCCTATCACTTTTTCTCAAAAATCTACTTTACCAAATAATTTTCCCAACTCACTTACCCATTTTACACATTTTCAAAATAACTTTTATTTTTTCAGATCCACATAAAAAATATCATTATTTATTTCAATTATTTCTATTTAATTTTAAAAAATTATTTTTTTTCAAATCCACCATATTTACTTAATTTTTTTCAAGACCAAAGTCTCGCAAAAAATATCATTATTTTTTTCCAGACGCTAGCAAAGTCACAGTCGATGCAGAGATGGTTGGAAGAGAGATATAATCTGCAACTGTGATCCATAGTTTCAAATGATTCTTCTATGCAACTCTGTTCTGAGTGGGTGTATTTTGAGAAGAAGACCCGTGAGAGAGAAGAGTGAGAAAGAGAAGACTATATAGTAGATAAAATTTTTCTACAACTTTGATTCTAGTAACTGATTGCTTCTGAAACACACACGCACACACACATACACACACATACACAGGATGAACCTGCCTAGAGTTGAAGAAGTGTAGATGTACCAGATGGACGAGTTCAGACGAGCTGGAAGGAAACCCATATTTTTCTTCTATTTTGAGGAGACAAAGGCTTTCGGTTTGGTAAAGTGAGGAGTGAAATTGAAATACAGAAAAATAGAAAGAGAGAGAGATGTAGACATATTTTTTTTTTCTTGAAAGTGGGAGAGATATTTTAGAGATATGTGTATTTTTTATATTTTATTTACATATGTTAAATTGATTTGTACAATTTAAGCAATTTTTTTTTGGGTATAGTAAAAGAAAAATAATAGATTTAATTTTATTGGTGATGATAATAAATAGCTAATTTACGATATCGTATTGTATTAGATTATATAAATAATACTTGCTAAAAAGTAATAATTATTTACTAATTTAATTATTCTCAATATTTCATATAATTTCTCAAACAACTTTATTCAATTTTCTCAACAATTTTCTTAAGTCTCATACTATACCAAACAAGGTAATCTTACTTTCCCAGTAACTTTTTAAATGAATCATGTGTTACCAAACATGATTATCTAAAAAACTTTCCATCTAACTTTACCACTAAAATTCTTTCAGCATTCTTATTTAACCCACATCAAACGGTCCCTTAATGTTTTGAAAATTCTCTAGTTTTGTTAAGATGTTATAATAAATTGGCCACTTCTAGTATGAAAATCATTTGTTAGTTGTGAAAATGACTCGGCTTTTATTTCTTTTATTCGTAGTATTAAAAAGGATTTTTTTGTTTGACACTTTCAAAATTTTGTCTTCTTTTACTATAGAAATTAGATATTTTAATTAGGTTGACATCTCCGTAGTATTCGTACTGGCTACACCTAACATGTGAAATGGGTGCATAAGAATGTTATGCTCAGCTTGTAATACAGTCATGAAGTTGAAAGTACCAGAGATTCCTAGAGGCATACTGTCAAAAAAAGCTTCCTTGACCAATTGGATATATCAAGAAAACAGCATTAGCAGCTGCGACAGGAGCTGAATATGCAACAACAATCCAAGGGCGCATACCCAGATGAAAACTAAGTTCTCACTCACGACCCATGTAACACGCTACGCCAAGTAAGAAGTGTAGAACAATTAGCTCATAAGGACCGCCATTGTATAACCATTCATCAACGGAAGCTGCTTCCCATATCGGGTAAAAGTGCAACCTTATAGCTGTAGAAGTAGGAATAATGGCACCAGAAATAATATTGTTTCTGTAAAGTAAAGATCTAGAAACAGGTTCACAAATACCATCAATATCTACTGGAGGGCCAAGATAATAAATATAGAAGTTGCGGTCAATAAGGTCGGGATCATCAAAACACCAAACCATCCAATGTAAAGATGGTTTTCAGTGCTGGTTACCCAATTACAAAAACGACCCCATAGGCTTTCGCTTTCGCGTCTCTCTAAAATTACAGTCATGGTAAAATCTTGGTTTATTTAATCATTAATCATCATGGACTCCCAAACACCTGAATTCTCTATAAATAGATAAATTAGGGCTTGTTATTCAACAGTATAACATGACTTATATACCCATGTCAACCAATCTCAACATCCATAGATATATAAATCTATACTTTTATTTATCTAATCAGAATTTCATTTTTATGTTTAATGAATGAAAAGAGTAAAAAAAAAGAATTTGAATTTATGATTTCAATATAATAATTAGCATGGGTTGCCCGGGACTCGAACTCGGAACTAGTCAGATGGAGTAGATAATTTACTTGTTCAAAAAAATCGCTCCCCAAACCGTGCGTGCATTTTTCATTGCACACGGCTTTCCCTATGTATACATCTAAAACTCAGCTCCTTCCCTAGATGAGACTCTAACTAAGAAAGTTTAATATTCAATTGATCAACTCTTTCTCTTACTGAATGAGCATTTTATAATAAAAATAAAAAAATGAATGGATCTTTTTGGTATATCTTCATGATAATTTCTATTTACATTTACATTGTTTCATAACCAATCATTCATGATTGGCAAAATCATTGATGCAAATAATATCCAAATACGAAATGGGCCCCCTATACACCCTACGCAAAGTAAAAGAAGCTCTTGGGAAGATCAAAGAAAGAACCCATTCTTCCTCCATAAAGAATTCTTCCAATAATTTTGAATTTAACATTTTCAAAAAAGCACGCACAATACTTTCGTGTTTACCAGCCAAAATTTTATGACAAGAAAGTCGAAGTATATATTTTATTCGATACAAACTCTTTTTTTAGGATCCACTGTAATAATGAGAAAGATTTATGCATATACACACAAATCAATCAATATTATCAAAATCCGACGAATCCGCCTAGGTGCACTTATTAATAGGATGCCCCAATACGTTACAAAATTTAACTTTAGCCAATGAGCCAAGCAGAGTCATAATTGGAACTAATGTATCGAGTTTCTTCATAGAATTATCTATTAGAAATGCTTTTAGCATTCGACTCTGTACCACTGAAGGATTTAGTCGCACACTTGAAATATAGCCCAAAAAGTCAAGAGAACGTTTGGATGATAGATTTATATGGATCCTTTTTTATTGTGACCACACAGAAAAATGACATTGTCATAAATTGACAAGGTAATATTCCACTTATTCACCAAAGAGGCGTATCTTTTGAAATTAGAATTAATTTTCCTTGATATCTAACATAATGCATGGAAGGATCTTTGAAGACCCGTAGGATAGTCAGAAAATCATTAGCAAATACTTCTACAACATGTTCTATTTTTCATAGAAATAGATTCGCTCAAAAATGACTCTATAAGATGTTAATCCTAAATAAGAAGATTGTTTAAGTAGAAAAAGAAAAATATATTCGTATTCACATACATGAGAATTATATAGGAACAAGAATAATCTTCGATTTCTTTTAAAAAAACTGATTTCTTTAGAGTAATAGACTATTTCAGTTACAATACTCGTGAAGAAAGAACCGTTATCTAACTCAACTCAACATATTATGAAAATAAAATAAAATAGTCAATAAAAAAAACTCATAAAGAACAAATCAAGAGAATTTAAAAGAATGTCTGTTATAAACAATGTCAGAAATAAACGAAGAATAAAAATTTAAAACATTCCACCACTAAGTAAGAATACAGACTTGAACTTGAAACTCGTACTTCACGGTGAGATATGACCACAAATAACTTTATGTATGTACAAAGCCATGCCGTTGCAATTATTAACCTGAAGTTTAAATACGTAATCTCTTCATCTATGAAGATAAACTTGATCAATTCTATCCGTTATTTCGCACTGTCGTAACATCTAATGTCAATATAACATTTGTGTGCGATGTTTTTGTTGAATTCTTTTATGAATATTGAAATCGACTAAAAAAGAGAGTATTTTAATGAGGATGGACGGATAAGATCAGAGACATTTTCATGGTTGACCTGTAATTATTGTAGGCTACCCAGATATTCCGAATTCCAATTGCTATACATTAATATGATAAGAGAATGAGACGTAGTCAATAAAAACATGGCTTGATTTTGTACCTACACACTCCACTTTCACTCTTTTGTTATTGCACCACTTGAATTCACGTCCACATTAAACCAGTTCAGACCAGTTTAATTACAGACGACCGAACCCAGTTCGTTTAGTTTGGTGGTTTGAATTTTGGAAAATCAAAGGAAATTTCGACAAAAAAAATACATGTTATGGGATGTAATTCAGTTCGGATTTGGGATTATAGTATGGTTCCGGCGGCCGCATGCTATGTGATTCTTTGAATGTTGACCAAAGGTCATTCCAGACTTCCATTAATACAAGAAGGGTCGGATCACGTTCTAATTTTCTTTTTAATTTTTTGTAATTAACACATCAGTAAATTAGTATGGTATTCTCTTTGATACATTTTCAAAAACAAAATCACCATCTCGTGTTAAGAGTTAGATTATTTGCTTTCATTTTTTTTAAACGAAGTTTACTAATTCAACAGAGAAACCATGATAATGTAACTTGTGATCAACACTCTTAACCTAATTTTTGTAATGAGTTTTTGTCTTCATGTGATTTGAAGTTGGATCTCTTTAATTAAATTCATCAAATAAAACAGTAATGTAACTCGCACTCTAACTTTTCGGATATAACTGAGGTAGTATAATGACCAATCCACTAATAAGATAAGATATTGTGTACCTAGATGTTCTACCTCATGGTTATGTCTTTGGCTCAAAGAGAATGAAATGGTGAAAGAAAAAATGACATATGTTTCTCTCCTTATTCTTTATTCTTCTCTACTCCTAGGGAAAGAAAAAATGACAGATGTTCTACCTCATGATTATGTTACTTCTACATTGTTCATTTTCTATATGAATAGCCCAGATCTGGTCAAGCTAAAAATTGTTCATTTTCAATTAGTGTTTTCAACAGATTTGAGATGTGTAGATATAGGTCGTTAACCTCTTCCCAATAAGAGATGATCTCTAACCCTACTCATGTAATGTTATTCTAATATTGACATTGAATTTTGTAGGGGTGAACAATTTTTACCGAACCGAACGGAAAATGTTTGGTTCACTCGGTTCTTTAGGTTTTTGGTTTGGTTCAGTTCAAAAGAATTAAACAACTGAAGTTTCAGTTTTCTTCAGAATTTCAGCAGTTTTTGAACGGGATAGAACTGAAACTGTAAGTTTTCTATTATTTTATTATGTGATTTCATACCGAACCGAATCGAAAACCAAATCTAAAATTTAGTTTCTATTATTTTTTAGTAATTTTTTGTTGAAATTTTATAAAAAAAATATTATTAATAGGGCCGAAATCAGAGAACTAAACTTAATCGAACCAATTCTTTTTATTCGACTCAATTCAGTCACTTTTCTTTTACGGTCCCTTCAGCTTCATAATATAATCAAACCGAATCGTGAACACAATATACTTTTGCTATCTATGCAGCCTTGGTTGAAATAACAAACACCGAATTTGTATGTGTATATCCAGTTGTGATAAGGCCCTTAGCCTTACCTTGAACGCAACTACTGGGTAATATAACCCGCCCCAAATAACGACCATTTCAACCCTTTTTTTCTGGAATCAACCCTTAACCTTCCTTTGTGTATTAGCTAAGAAATCTCCAATATAAATACCCTCTTACTCTCTCCTCCAACATCTCTATCCTCGCCTTTTCTTCCTTCATTCATACATGCTGATAATCCTTGAATCCAATCTATCATGACCAATATCCCATCTTTTTTCTCAAGTTCCTCTTTTACCCTCTTCAAGTTCAACCTTTCCTTCTCTTCCTCTTATCCTTGGCCTAATATTCCCCTTCTTTCCTTATAGCCCCCTGTTTCTCCATCCATCTCCATCTCCCCCTCCCTCTTTTTTTAGAAAACAGAGTTTTTGTTTTTTTATTAATTGGGGAGTTGGGTGAAATGGGGATTGGTAGAAATGATAAACACAACCAGAGTTTTCAGCGTGACTCAAGGGGAGGATTTTCCAAAGATATTCCAAAGGGAAGCATGGGAATCTTGGTGGGGAAAGGTGAAGAGCAGCAAAGGTTTGTGATTCCTCTGGTTTACATCAATCACCCTTTGTTTATGCAGCTCTTGAAGGAAGCGGAGATTGAGTATGGATTTGATCATGAAGGACCCATCACCATTCCTTGCCGTGTCAAGGACTTTCAATCTGTACAGGCCATTATTGATAAGGACAAGTCAGTACTCCACCACCATTACCACCACCATCACCACCACTACCACCACCACTACCACCACCACCATATTCTTCCTGTTTTGTGCTTTAAGGCCTGATTAATTGTCTTTTTATTTTCTCTATTTTTATTGTTGTTGTAATTAATTAGGTCCTATACCGATTGTTGAATTGATATATTGGTAGAGAAATATGATAAAGATGAAAAATTTGGAAGATCATTTATAGTGTATTTGTTCTTTTCTTTTTAATCCAAAACCCATCTCTGAATAGAAATTGATTATTCCGTAACGATAATGAATTCAAACTCATACGTTGAAAAGATCTTTTTTTTACTCAGGCCGGAAAATTCGCCCCCTCCAACACCGGTGTGTTGATGTATTAATAATGGTTGTCTAATGGCCAGATAATACAAACAAAAATATACACAGTGTCTTTCACTCAAATGCACTCCCCTACATCCTCATGGTGTATTTAAACGTTCAGCTCTTAAGTAAATTCCTAGCTCCCCACAAGAATCGAATCTTGGTTGATAAGTAAAGATAGCATTTTTCTTACTAACTCGACTAACTTCTTGTGAGTTGTAATATCTGTAAATATGAATCTGCGTCATTGAGAGTGGCGTGTCAAGATTGAACACGTGACGTTTAAGTACACCCACGTGACGTAACTATAAGCTTCACAAGATCTATGACTAAACATACTTGTAAGGGACGCTCCTTAAACTTATAAAAGTGACGATTCCTGCTATATGAAATTACGTATTAAAAGTGCAGTACATGTCTTCGGACTTAGTGACAAAAGTTCGAGAACCCTTCCTTGTCTGAGAATAATCTGAGGGTTGTTCCTGGTAGCATTATGACAAGGTTACGCTATACCAAGAAAGCAAAAACTACTCGATGGTAGGCACCTTAGATATGCCCCTTTCCGGGAAGAAGGGTAAAAAAAACGTGAACCGTCACTTAAGAGTCAGGTTGGTCCCGCAGCAGGTTGAGGCAGCTCAACCCTCCCCACGACAGTTGAGGCATGTGTCTCGTCATTCAATCCGTCGGGGAAACTCGGTGATAGGAAGTCTCCTTTAAAGTCCGTTATGCAACATGAGTCCAACGTCTGTAATTCGACTGCTCGATGTCGTGGATGCATGACCAGTTGAGAGAATGAAGTATGACCACGTTTATTAATGTGACGTAGTTTTAAGTTCATGATGCACGTGTTAGACGTGTTCACATCGTTATCATGTGATTACCATGATGGCGTACTAGTGGTCCCCACCTAGCCCCGTCTATATAAAGGACCATTGGTATCATTATTGGGGTATTCAATTCTCACCGATCCTGAGACAAAACCTTCAGAATATTTCCTCCTCGAAGTTCTCACCTACTGGAGAGTTTCAAAGGCATTTCTCACCTTCCGACAACTGTCTAAGGTTGCTTGTCCTTCACCCTCTGACCACCAACTCCCGCGTTCTCAGGCTTACTTGTCGTAGATTAAGTCACACAAATCACACTTCACCCTAAACACCCTAAACATTTTTACGACTCCACTAGGGAGTGACCTATCTAAACTCCATTTATTCTTAAGTATGGTTGGACGTAAAAGAATCACGAGAGCTTCTTCTCACTTAGTAGGAGATATTGTCGACCTAACTATAGAGAACCATGACCTTGAAGAGTCTACTTCCAAGGAGAGAGCCAACCTCCCCACCGTTGCTACTACTACAATGACGATAATCGAGCAGACTAACGTCATCACAGAGCTCTAGGCATCTAACGCCAAAATCCGTAACTTATTGGGTAGGCTCACCTCTCTGCTTGTAGCTGCTAAGAATCCTCCACTGCCGCCGCCCATTTTTCATGTTGTCCCTCCTCATACGGCGAACCAGACTGACACCGATAAACAGATTCCACCTATCAATCATGGGGGCTCGTCCGGGTCAAGAGCAACGAACAGTGAACTGAATGTAGGTCACTCGTGCGACTCCGCAAATGTTATCATTCTGCCAACAGTCTTCCATGCAGCATTCGCATATCCCGCGCTGGGACATGACGTCCCGGTCAATGGCACTGACGCATGCCCTTTTGTTACTAATGAGACACTAAATAAGATGTTGGAGATGAACCGCATCAAAACCTCCCTGAGCGAGACGATAATAGACTTTCATCCCCCTTACTTATGCGAGCTGGCCATGAAGCCGTATCCATCTGATTATGTACCCCCAAAATTCTGTAAGTACAATGGGAAGGAAGGATGTGCTAGAGCACGTCGTACATTTCATTGACAACTTAGGCCCACATGGATGTGATGAGCCCATGAGGCTGAGGGAGTTCTATAAGTCGTTGACTGAGTGAGCGTGCACATGGTACACTAAGCTAGTACTAGGGTCAATTTCGATTTGGCCATACATGGTCTCTACCTTCATGACCAAGTTTTTTATATCTGAGGACAAAACGATTATTATGAAACCAGGACGCGAGCCACAGAAGATAAATCACTCGACAGTCATGATGAATAGAAGGAGGAGGCGCTGGTAAAGATGTGCATCTACTGGATGCTAAATGAGTACAAGGCACACCTGGAGAACCTAGACATCCCCATGTTCTCTCGTCTCAACGTCGCTGCTCAACGCACCAACACTTCGGTAGCCAAACCAAAAATCACAAAAAGGGTGAATGCGGGCGTGCATGGAAACCCGTGAGATACACACCCTAAGTGGCCATGATGCAAACCTAAGGGCGGGCTACTAAGCGAGGAAGGAGTGAAAGGGATGCCCCACCACCTTTCCCAAGTCCCATAGACAAAGTGGAAGCGCTCCTAGATGCTTGGGTGAAGGATGAGGTCGTGCGGAGACCTTAGGTAGACAAGCTGCCTACAATGGAGGAAATAGAGTCTACCTGGTATTGTAGTTTCCATCGAGATACCTCCCATGCAATGAAGGATTGCAGAACGTTGAGACGTATTTTCACGACAATCTTAAAAAAGGAAAAATTATCACAGAGGATGTTGAAGCAGTAGGGGACCATCAATTTCCACCACACGCTATGCGTGAACACGATTATTGTGGTGGGAGGTCTCTCTTCGTCACGAGGAACCACGGTGGATAAGGATAAAGGGGACGAAGGCAGACATATGGAAACAGACGCCGCCTTCATTGAATCGCTTTTAAGAATGAGAGTTTGCAAGAACTTTTTTGACACGTTGGAGCTGGACCAAGAGGCCCGGCGTCAGGTGACGTAGACATTGGTAAATCTCTCTGAGCATAGCAAGGCCAGAGCATAATGTTTCTTCTCTCAACGCCCTTAGGGAGGATAATAAGGAACGAAAAGGGTGTCATCACCTTTACCAATGCAGACCGCATGGTTAGGAAAGTAGGGCATAACCGTCCATTATATGTAGAAGCATTGGTTAATGGGATGCAAGTTAGGAGGGCCCTCGTTTACAATGGGTCCGGGATCAATGTAATATCACTTGCTACGTTTCAGGTCACATGTATACCTAAAAAGAGACTAGTCAGGAAGCAAATTGTCATGATAGGTTTCTCATCGTCACCCATTAGAACGTTGGGATATATGGATGTAGAGGTTCATTCTGCACCCTGAACTGCCTCTATGTTATTGAGTTTGAGACCATCTGCCACATTATGTTGGGAAGGCCTTGGATCCATGATCATGAGTGTGTCCCCTTTACACTACATCAATGCATTAAGTCCAGGTGGAAAAGGGAAGGATATTACCATTGTGGCCACAAATGCGTCATTCGATGAAAATGAGGCCCATCTGGTTGAGGCCACACTATTCGATGAGATTGATGCAGCCGGGAAGATAGTCCCAAGGAAAATCACGGGTATCACCTTTCCAAAGTAGGAAGACAAACGGGGTAAGGCTAGGATGACAGAGGGAAACGAATTAGTCATCAGGGTGACGCTGCCGAACGGAAAAATGGCGTACCGATTGTAATGGTACACGAGATTAGGAGAACACCCTAATCCCCATGACGGCGTGATAGAGGAAATAATGTCAGAAGTGGCGCTCGTGATATAGCAAGGGCTGACTAGTAAGACCTACATAATGAACTGTGAAGTGCCGGAAGAACCTCCAAAACCAATACCGTCACTGTCACTAGAGGAGTTAGAGGAAGTCTTCCTCGACGGGGAAGCAAGGCAGAGACCCATCTTCCTTGTAGAGGGTCTGTCTGAAGATCAAAGAGAGAGCATGCTAACTAAGCTTTGGGATTTTTAGGACATTTTTGCATGGTCATACACGGAGATGCCAAGGCTAAATCCCACCCTAGTGACACATAAGATAGGGGTTTCCACGACGTGAAATCCCGTCAAGCAATCGCCGTGACACTTTCACCCCGAAGTAGAGTTGTAGATAAAGGCAGAGATTACCAAGCTCGTAGAGGCCAAGATCATAAGGTTGATAGAATACCCCACCTGGTTGACTAACATTAACCTAGTGAAGAAAAAGAACAGTCAGATAAGATGTTGTGTTGACTTTAGGGACCTGAACAAGGCGTATCCAAATGATGATTTCCCGCCACCTAACGTGGACGTCTTTGTGCACGCTATGGAGAAACATGAGATGTTCTCCTTTATGGATGGTCTTAGTAGATACAATCAGATAAGAATGGCACTTGGAGACGCCGAGAAGACCGTTTTCAGAAGCCCGTTCAGAAATTTTTACTATGTTATAATGCGCTTCGGACTAAAAATGTTGGGGCTACATATCATAGGGCAATTTTTCATGAAATTATACATGACTACATGGAGGATTATATGGATGATTTGGTTGGAAAATCTAAAGCAGCAGACATACACTTCAGCCATCTTAGGAGCATTTTCAAAAGGTGTAGAACATATAAGCTCAAGATGAACCCTCTGAAGTGCGTCTTTGGAGTACCCCACGACAAGTTCTTAGGTATACGTGTACATCAGCACGGAATAGACATTGATCAATCAAACGTAAATGTCATCAGAGATATGCCGCCACCATGGACATATAAGGAATTGAAGTCATTTTTGGGCAAAGTCTCATTCGTACGCCATTTCATCCCCGCCCTAGAGGAGTCAGTTAGTGTGCTACAACCGTTGTTGAAGCAAGGTCACGAGATTGAGTGGACATTCGAGCAACAAAGATGTTTTGAACAGATCAAGGATGTTTTGCTCGCATCTGCCACCATGGTGCCGCCTTGGGGAGATTTTCCACTAATACTGTACATCACATCCACAACTAGATCCATTGTGCGCTATTGGCTCAAGAACGTGAAGGGATAAAGCTATCGGTTTATTATTTGAGTAGGATTTTATGCGATACAAATATGAGATACTCGCCCCAAGAGAAGCATTGCTTAGCACTTGTCTTCGCCACTCAGAAGCTTTGGCACTACCTGCTTGGTAATAAAATTCATCTGATGACCAAGTCCAATCCGATTCATTTCCTCTTATCTAGACCCACTCTGAACGGGAGGCTTACCAGGTGGACAATGTTGTTGAGTGAGTTTGACATCACGCCTATGACGTCGAAGGCACAGAAGAGCCAAGCGCTCGCAGATCTACTGGCACAGTTCTCTAATGGAGAGTTAGATCCTTTGGATGAAACCATCATGGGGGAATTCCATGAGGTTAACATTTACGAAGAAGCAGTATAGGAATTGACATTTGAAAGATCGCCAACGCATAATGGAGGTGGAGCCAGGCTTGTGCTGGAGGACCCTATGGGTAACATGTTCTTGATGGTGTACAAGTTAACGTTCCCTTGCATAAATAACAAGGCTGAATACGAGGCCTTAGTGCCTGGTCTGAAGTATACGCGGGAAAATGGGGCAACGTCGCTTAAAGTGAATGGGGATTCCAGCTTGATAATCAATCAAGTCAATGGGAGTTTCGTTGTCAAGGAGCCCGCCCTCGCCCATTACAGGCATGAAGTTTAAAGGCTGACTGACGCATTTGAGAAGTTAATCTTTAAACAAGCGCCTAGGTCTCAAAATTGGCACGCGAACACGCTGGCTACGCTTGCCTCCAAACTCCCAGTCTCAGATCCTATACACGTCATTGAAGTGTCTATCCAGACTAGCCCTACTATTTCTGAGAGCCCCGAGAGGGCGACACGTCAAGACTGGAGAAATAATGTTTAAAGTTGTCTCAGCAAGGGAAGCATAATGGCAGATCGAGATTTGAAGAATTTTGTCCAATTAAAAGGAGTATTATTTTATCGGGGACTTCGAAGCCTTGGAGGAAAGAGGAGACAAGGCAAAGGAAAACATCCAGGCATATCAAAAGCACATGGGTCAGCGTATGAAGACATCGTGAAGCCTCAGACCTTTGTCGTGGGGGACCTAGTGCTAAAAGTGGCTGAGCAGGTGATGAAAGGGATACATGCCAAGAAGTTCGAGCCCAAATGGGAAGGACCCTATGAGATCGCCTATGTGGGCGACAATGGGTACTGTCGATTAGCTGACCCTCAAACGCACCAAGTCATCCCAACGAATATCAACTACAAGTATATTAAGAAATATTATGCTTAATGTTACCATTCTTTTTTAATTTCCTAGATTTTAATTAGGATGTTCTTGAAATGCACTTAAGAAGGTAAGACATTTCCGTGAAGTTTTGTTCCTGAAATGCATGTAAGACATTTAAACGAAACTAGGTAGTCAAACAAAGAGATGTGTGAAAAAAATTCAAATGTTAATACAATTTCCATCTATGTTCGCTCTATCAAAATTCATATCTAGTGAGGCAGAATAACATCAGAATCACTGAACCCCACTAGCGTCAGTCTAGGTAGAACTTAGCAGCTGTTATGATCCTCCCCCAAATGAAACTTGGTCGTTACATAAGATACACTCTCAAAAGGGGAGGGGGGAGATATGCTTTCAAAGAATGTACTTGGTACTCGTTGTTGGAATATATCCATAAAGTAGCGTATAATAACTATTTATTTATATTTAGTTATTTATCAGACATTTAAATTACTAATTTTTTTATGAATAGATTGAAAGTTTTATTTTAAATTAAAGCATGTTTATAAATTAGTCAAGTCCTGAAATTATTGTCAATGAAAGAAGAGTGAAGACAAAAGCGTCTCCAAACAAACTTTTCTGAAATAGTTCAGAACGATATTCGTAGTCTTAGGATCGACTGGGCAATCGAATCTGATTGTGACTGTTAGGTTGTACTGTTGGATGTCATTCTTGGAGTATAAGAGTGAAACTCAAATGATTAACCTAGTCATGTTATTAACATGTTGAATAGACCGGTAACAAATTCGTTTAGAGCCCAAAATCGTCTACCTAGCTATAATCTAATTTTTACACCTTAAATGTATTTTTTATAATTACCTTAATCCTGAGGTGAATACGTAATTTGACTTTGTTAGTTGCAATCTTTGATATGACAAATGTGTGAGTTCAAATTGGCGGGTAATACCTCGCCTGTAAGGATTGTAATTTAATTAAGTAGAAGTTGTGTGATTCACAGATATGAAAATTCGTTGTTGAATTATGAAAGCAACAATATCACTTTATGCTTTATTGTTGGGTGTGTGAATAATTTAATTTGGTCAAGTATTCGATGAAATGAGTCATTGAATACGGCTTGTGAATTGTACGAGACACTTCACTATAATGTCTTTCTTATTCACAGTCAATAAAAGAGTTAAGAAAATAATAACCAGATAGGTAAAATGGTAATTTTACATTCCGCTCCTGTTACTAATATTCACGATGGGTATTATGTTACAATATTCTATGGACCGCGAAAATAAATAGTGTTTATTTACACCAACAGAAAAAGTAGCGCGGATGAATCGAGAGTGGATTCGGCATCGAACCTATAGTGGAGTCGTACGATGTCAGGATTAAATAGGTTGAGAATTTATGGTGATACATTCGTCGGGTATTTGAATCTTAAGATTTATTCATGTGGGTCGATTCGGTTTCAGAAATAGCTCAGAAAACAGGAATAGAAAAATGAACTAAGTTGGACCAAAATGTGTTTTAGGGCCAAGACACAATTCCTACACCTATATGTGATAGGTGATGTCGCATAAGTTAGTTAAGTGTAATTTTTGTATTGAATTAATTATTTATTATTTTCTAATTATTAGATAATTAGTTAAATAAAATAAATTTATTAATTAATTGATAATGATCAATTATATTTATCAATTGGATTGATGAATTCCGATACAACTAAAACTCTAGGAGATCATTTGATACTCAGCAATAATAGATAATTAGGGAAATTTTCAGAAATTTTATAATATATGCGTATATTTGTAAATACTGAAAATTACCTTTTGATAAATATCTAATAGAAATTTGATTGCAAAGAGATAATGAGGATAATATACAGTTGTTGTTATAAACACACAAAAGGAAGTGAAAAACATTTTCTCCTCTCACTACTGCTGCCGCCGAAATTAATCTGAAGAAGGAAGATGTGATTTTTCTTCTTCAATCGTTTTGAGAGCCCACACTCAAATTCCTACGTAAAATTCTTCTGAGATATATTTCTTAAGCTAACAGGTGGTTGTTGGTGAAATAATTGAGAAATCATTGGTGGAAGATTAAGTTCATGGTTTTGATCTAAAAGCTTGAAGAACACGAAGATCGCACGAGAGAGTTCCACCAGTTCAGAAATTCTCGGATACATAGTAAAGGTAAAAAATCGTTTTCCATTAATCTATTCATTTTAATATCATATATGCATGATCAAACTAAAATTGATTTAAAATTATTTAATATGATTAAGTATGTTAAATCGAAATTTTTTTCATAATCCGCCCACGAACAGTTCGTAGTTCAAATCTGTTTTTTTTAATTTTAAAACCGATCGATCCTAGCAATTGGTATCAGAGCGTAGGTTTAAGATTATGCATATAGATAATTAAAATGAACGTATCGTGAATTTTATGGATATTGGCATATGTTTGTATGTTAGATTCAAAATTATTTTGAATATGTTTTGTGATGATCCCGAACTATTGGCTCTAGGTGTTTTTGATTTAGAATTGATGTACGCTAAATTTGAGGTATAAGGATTTATGTAATTTAATTATTACAATTGTTATAAATTTTAAATTCATTGTAAATTCATCGTCGCCTCAAAATCATCGCTGGAAATCACTCAAAACTGCTGCTGAGAAGTCACCATACAGCCACCGAAAAGACATCGGATATGCTACTTTTCACACGGTATTGCTCAAGCTAGTACTGTTCACCCGGGGTACTGTTCACCACTGGGCGCCGCTCGCCGCCACTCGCCGCGGCTTCCATGTCTTGTCTCTTACACGGTAGGGTCCTAATCGGATTAAAAAACCTACAAGTTTTGAAAATCCATGGTTTTAGGAAACCTAGGGTTTTTGAAATTCAAATTTTGAAATATAATTTCAAAATCAATTTTAGTCCATTATTTAATTTTAATTTAATTTGGTAAATTTTTCAACACTTAAATAATTGTCATTTATTTTACTAATTACATGGTAATTTCTTTAGCAACGTAAAAAATTATTTTAAATTGAAAATTATTTTTAAAAATGGGAATAATATTTTGTAAAGTGTTACAAAATGGTGGGACAACATAGAGACGAATGAGCAAATTATAGACGCCATGGAGATTAGTTCATAAATTAATTTGTAATTTATTTATTATTGTTTTATGGGTTGTAATTAGATATAAGCCAATAGGGAGGTTAAGTTTAACTGTATGATCTAATTTTAATCACCTATCATCATATAACATGTCATATAGATTAGAGATATGCCAATATAAAATTACTATGAAGCATGTACATGCATCATTTTAGATTAATTGATAATGGTTATTATTTAATTAGAATGTAAAATTTATAATGATTATGATTTAAAATTAATAAAAGATTTATAAATTTCAACACATTTTTTCAAATTAATAAAAGTTATGTTTTTTGAAATATAACCAAAAATCTATTTTTTTCAAATACTAAGTGGGAGAGTCGTTTATGTTGAAACGTTCCCAAGGTCTCGAACATAAACTTGATCGTGCCACGAGGAGGGGTTAAACCCGCCCATAGCGGTCCTCACTTAAATGTGAGAAACTTTGGAATCGTGTTGCTTTAAGTCATCGAGTTACTTCAGAAGCTAAGACTTCTAATAGGAGTGGTGGGGGAGGGTCGTCCCATTGACGAACTGTTAGTCGATAGCAACCTTTAAGAGTAGATAAGTTGGTTAAAAATTTAGACTGAAGCACATTGGAATCCCCCATAGGGGTTAGTCAATGGGGCCATTGGTGACCAAAATCATTATTGATTGGTTAAGCTAGATGTGGACTTTATCCCTCGATGAGACAAGCTATCATTTTTTATCATAACATGGTGGAGGAAATTTTTTTTTAATGGATTTTAAAATATTTAGTAGCTGCATCATGCATCATACTTTCCTAAATAATTGAGCATTTATTCACACCACTTTATTTGTTCTTTTCAGTAATCATGTCGCTTTCCACTCTCTCAACTATTCTTAACATGAACTAATTGATCGGTGAAAATCATGTGGATTGGAAATGAAATCTTGATATCATGTTGACGGTAGAAAATACAAATTCATGCTCACTACCCCTTGTCCTCTTGAGCTTATTGTTGATCGACTCAAGAGGAAAAATATGCTTATGCTTCTTGGCTGCGTTTTGATGAGATCGCAGATATGATATTAAACATCACCGAAATGTTTGGGGATCAGGGTCATCAAGCTAGACACATAGCTGTGTGTAACTTTATAAATGGCAGGTTGGAACCTAGAACTCATGTCAAAGAACATATGATGTTAATCATAAGTTATCTGAATGAGATGAAAATTATGGGTGCTCAGGTCGATGGCGAGACTCAAGTGGATATGTCCTAGAGACTTTGTCTAGTACCTTTGAGAACTTCAAGCTTAATTATTCGATGAATAAGCTGAACTACTCACTTCCTGAGCTCATGAAGGAGCTATAAGCTACTGAGACCCTGTTTCAGAAGGGCAAGAGGAAATCTGGAGAAGCTAACTTTACTGAAAGTATGTCTTCCACCTCTAGCTCTAAGAAAAAATAGAGAAGGGGTCCAAGGAAAGTGAAGAAGCAGAAGTTGAGAGGTGCCAAAGGCAAGAGCACTATGATAATAGACAAGTCGAAAGACAAGTGTCATCAATGTGGAGCTGCTGGTCATTGAAAACGCAACTGCCCAGAGTATCTCAAAGGGTTGAGATCTAAAGATATAGTAATGGTTACTGAGGCTTGTTATGTAACTGACTCTACTTTTTCTTAGATTGTAGACTCTGCAGCTACTAACCACATCTGTTGCTCCCTACAGGGGTTTAGGGAAATAAGATGGCTTAACGAGGGCGAGTTCAGCTTCCGCTGGGGGAATAAAGTACTAGTATCAGTCGCATCAGTAGGAACTTTTAAATTATATTTTCAGAAATATTTTATTTACGTGATGCATGTCCCGAGTTTTGGGAAGAATTTGATTTCTATTGGTGCATTAATTGAGCAAAGATTTGATCTAAAATTGATTGATAAAGATATTGATATTTTTATAAATGAATGTTTAATTAGTGCCCATGATTTGTGACATTAAAGTGAATATCGATTCACATAGGGGTAGTAAAAGGTTAAAGTATGACTCAACTGATCTAACCTATCTGTGGCACTTACGTCTTGGACATATTAGCCTAGGTAGGATTAAAAGATTTGTGATGGATGGTCCTTTGTGATCTTTAAGCGTGGGTTCACTATACACATGTGAATCCTGTATAGAAGACAAAATGACCAAGAGACATTTTTCATCAAAAGGTGAAAGAGACATTCAATGCCTTGAATTCATATATAGTGATGTATGTGGGCCATTGAATATCCATGCAAGAGGAGGTTATGAATACTTCATAACCTTCACTAACGATTACTCACGTTTTGGTCATATTTATCTAATGCATTAATGCACTAAAACCTTTGAAAAGTTCTAAGAATATAAGGCATTGGTTGAAAAGAAATTAGAAAAACAAATCAAAATATTACGATCTGATCGTGGTGGAGAGTACTTGCTAAGAAAGTTCGAGGATTTTTCTTAAGGAAGAATATATTCTTTCTCAGCTTATAGCACTTGGTATGTCACAACAAAATGGTGTGTTAAAAAGAAGGAATTGAACTCTAATAGATATGGTTAGATCCATGATGAGTTACTCATCCCTCCTAGATTCGTTCTGGGGATATGCCTTACTAACAACGGCATATACTGAATGAAATTCTATCAAAGGCGGTGCATGGTACACCATATAAAAGATGGCATGGGCAAAAGTTGTCCGTTCATCATTTTAGAATATGGGGTTGCCCAGCACGTGTTCTAAGACCGAAGAGAGGCAAGTTGGCCAGTCGTTCAGAATTGTGCATGTTTGTAGGATATCCTATGAGAATGAATGAGTACATCTTCTATAGTACGACTGATAAAAAAACATTCGTTAGCACGAATGCTCATTTTCTCCAAGAATATTATATTAAAAGTGTACAGCCAAGAAGCACATTTGTGCTAGAAAAATTATTGAGTGGGAGAACACCAACTCCCCAATTAGAAATTATTTCTGATTTAATAATGGAAGAACCACGATAGAAGCCAGAGACTATGGAGCCTCGACGTAGGGGATAGTTGTGACAACCTAAAAGGTACATGTCCTATGGAGAAGCTTTGACAGCAGTCTCAGCCAAGGACCTAGATGAACCAATCTCTTACTCAGAGGCCATAGCTGATCTCGAAGAAAACTTATGGCAGGAATCGATGAACGTTGAGATACATTCGATATACTCGAATGAAGTCTGAAAACTTGTAGATCCTCCTGAAGGGATAACATCTGTAGGATGCAAATGAATCTATAAGAAGAAAAAAGGTCTGAATGGGAATATACACCCAAAAGAAACGTATAGACTATGAGAATTCCTTCTCACCGATAATCTTGCTTAAATCCATCTGAATCCTATTGTCCATTGTTGTTGCCATTGATTATGAAATCTGACAAATAGACGTCAAGAATGCCTTTCTGAATGACAATCTTGAAGAGCGTATTTATATGGCTCAACCAGACGGGTTCATGGAGAAAGGCGAAGAGAGCAAAGTTCGTGAACTGCAGAAGTCCATTTATGGACTTAAACAAACGCCACGGTCATAAAATATTAGATTTGATGAAACTGTTAAGAACAATGGTTTTGAACAGTTGGTGGATGAACTCTGTGTGTATAAGTTGATACACGAAGGGAATGTTATTTTTCTAGTCTTGTACGTAGATGATATTTTACTCATTGGGAATGATAACAAAAAATTGTCTGATGTCAAGTTTTGGCTTGCAATGCAATTTGACATGAAGAATCTTGGAGAAGTTGCATTTATCTTAGGTATTCAGATCTTTTGAGATCGGAAGAATGTACAATTGGCATTTCTCAAGCATTTTATATTGATAAGGTGTTAGATCACTTCAGTATGTAAAACTCTAAGAAGGGATTTCTTCCCTTTAGACATGGAGTCAGCCTCTCCAAGAAAAAGTCTCCCAAGACTCCTCAAGAAGAGAAAGACATGAGAAGGATGCCCTGTGCTTCAGCCGTAAAAAGCCTCATGTACGCGATGTTTTACACTAGACTTGATATTTGCTATGCCGTGAGCGTAGTAAGTCATTTCTAATCTAATCCTGGAATTGAGCATTGGAATGTCATCAACCATATCCTAAAGTATCTTAGAAGAATAATAAATTACATGCTTGTGTGTTCAGGTATTGACTTGAATATGACAGGGTATACAGATTCCGATTTTTAAGCTGATAATGACTCCAGGAGGTCAGCTTCAAGATCGATGTTCATCCTAAATAGTGGAGCAGTTGTATGGAGAAGTATCAAGCAATCATGCATTGCTGATTCTACCATGAAGAATCTTGAAGAAGTTGCATTTATCTTAGGTATTTAGACCTTTTGAGATCGGAGAAATGAACAATTGACATTTCTCAAACCTCTTATATTGATAAGGTGTTAGATCGCTTCAGTATGTAAAACTCCAAGAAGAGATTTCTTCTCTTTAGATATAGAGTCAGCCTCTCCAAGAAGCAGTCTCTCAAGATTCCTCAAGAAAAGGAAGACATGAGAAGGATACCATATGCCTCAGCCGTAGGAAGCCTCATGTACGTGATGCTTTACACTAGACCTAATATTTTTATGCCGTGAGCGTAGTAAGTCATTTCTAATCTAATCCTGGAATCGAGCATTGGAATGTCGTCAAGCATATCCTTAAGTATCTTAGAAGAATAAGAAATCACATGCTTGTGTGTTCAGGTATTGACTTGAATATGACAGGGTGTATAGATTCTGATTTTCGAGCTGATAAGGACTCTAGGAGGTCAGCTTCAAGATCAGTGTTCAGCTTGAATGGTGGAGCAGTTGTATGGAGAAGTATCAAACAATCTTGTATTGCTGATTCTACCATGGAAGCTGAATATGTGGCAGCTTGTGAAGCTGCAAATGAGGTCGTATGACTTAGGAGGTTCTAGAAGACTCTAGAAATTGTTCCAGACGCCGACAAGGCCATGACGCTTTATTGTGATAACAATGGGACTGTAGTGAAGTCTAAGGAACCTAGAAGCTATAAGAGATCCAAACACACATAACATAAGTATCACTTGATTAGAGAGATTGTCGTGGTTACGCATATTTCAATAGTCTATAACCTCGCAGATCCATTCACGAAGACTTTAAGCAGTAACATTTTTTATGGTCATCTGAAGGGCTTAGGGATAAGAGATTGTACACGCCTACTTTAGTCCAAGTGGGAGATTATTGGAATATGTCCATAAAGTACCGTGTAATAACTATTTATTTGTATATAGTTATTTCTCAGACATTTGTAGTACTAAATTTTTTGCGAATAAATTAAAAGTTTTATTTTAAATTAAAGTGTGTTTATAAATTACTCAAGACCTAGAACTATTGTCAGCAAAAGAAGAGTGAAGACAGAAGCATCTCCAGACGAACTCTTCTGAAATAGTTTAGAACGATATTCACAATCTTAGGATCGACTGAGAAATTAAATTCAATTACGACTGTTAGGTTGAACCGTTAGATGTCAGTCTTGGGACATATGAATGGAGACTCAAATGATTAATCTAGACGTGTTATGAATATGTTGAAAAGACCGATAACAAATTAGTTTAGAGCCCAAAATCATTTATCTAGCTCTAAATCCAATTATTACACCTTAAGAGTATTTTCATAATTTCCTTAATCCTGAGGTGATTACGTAACTTGACTTGGTTAGTTACAATCTTTGATATGTCAAATGAGTGACTTCAAATTGGCAGGCAATACCTTGGCTGTTGTGATTGTAATTTAATTAAGTAGGAGTTGCGTGATTCATAGATATGAAAATTCGTTGTTGGATTGCGAAAGCAACAATATCACTTTATGATTTATTGATGGTTGTGTAAATAAATTAACTTGACTAATTATTCGATGAAATGAGTCATTCTATAAGACTTGTCGATTGTACGAGACAATTCACTAGAATGTCTTTCTTATTCACAATGAATAAAAGAGTTAAGGAAATAATAATAAGAGAGGTAAAATGATAATTTTATATTGTGCTCTTGTTACTGGTATTTGCGATGGGTATTATGTTAAAATATTATGTGGACCGTGAAAATAAATAGAGTTTATTTACACCAACAAAAAAGTAGCGCGCATGAATCGAGAGTTGATTCGACATCGAACTTATAGTGGAGTCGTACGATGTTATGATTAAATAGGTCAGAAATTTATGGAGATATATTCACTGGGTATTTGAATCCTAAGTTTTGTTCATGTGGGTCCATTCGTCTCAGAAATAGCTCAGGGAACATGAATAGAAAAACGAACTAAGTTGGACCAAAATGTGTTTTGGTGCCAAGGCATATTTCCTACACCTATACGTGATAGGTGATGTCACTTAGGTTAGTTAAGTGTAATTATTGTATTGAATTAATTATTTATTATTTTCTTATTATTAGATAATTAGTTAAATAGAATTAATTAATTAATTAATTGATAATGATCAATTATATTTATCAATTGAATTGATGAATTTCAATACAACTAAAACTCTAGGAGATCATTTGATACTCAACAATAATAGATAATTAGGGAAATTTTTGAAAATTTTATAATATATGGGTATATTTGTAAATATCAAAAAATTTCTTTTGATAAATATCTAATGACAATTTGATTGCGAAGAGATAGTGATGATAAGATACATTTGTTGTTATCAACATACAAAAGGAAGAGAAAAATGTTTTCTCCTCTCACTACAGTTGCCGCCGAAATTAATCTGAAGAAGGAAGATTTGATTTTTCTTCTTCAATCATTTTGAGAACCCACACTCAAATTCCTATGTAAAATTCTTCTAAGATATATTTCTGAAATTAACGAGTGGTTGTTTGTGGACTAATTCAAAAAAATTTCGTGGAAGATCAAGTTCATGATTTTGATCTTAAAACTTGAAGAATGCTTAAGGGAGTTTCACCAGTTCAGAAATTCTCCGATACAGAGTAAAGGTGAAAAAAATATTTTTCCTTCTCATTTTAATATCATATATGCATGATCAAACTAAAATTAGGTTTAAATTATTTAATATGATTAAATAAGTTAAATCAATTTTTTTATATTCCGCCCACGAACTGTTCGTGGTTCAAATCAAATTTTCTTTAATTTTAAAACGGACCGATCCTAGCACTCACTTCGTTATGGAGGTTAACATAGTTACAAAGGTGAAACCTGGCCGTCATGATACATTTACATTGTGTAATTTTTTTGTTGTACTTTGTTATTCACTTAGCGAAATATGACCGCTGTAACATGATTAAATTTTATAAATTAAGCATTGATTGAAAAGATGGTTCAAAGTCGCAAGTAAGAGCAATGCAAAACGTAAAGTATGGAGGAACATATGTTGTTAAATGAAATAATAACACAATCTCTTGTATTAACATGTTACAGGGATACAAAAAAGAAATTTAGAAAAGGTTCTACGGTTCAGGAAACAAACCAGGAGCGAATTTGCCTGAGGTGTTGGGGTAACGCTCCAGCACGGCACAATGCTTACCCATCTCGCTCCTCATGTCATTCATAACCGCCTCTGCTCTAGCTCGGATCGCCTAATACTCCACAATCGCCTCCAAAGCTTCTACCTGATTGATCCTAAGATGACGCCTCTGTAGCCTTCTGCATGTGTAGATGTGAAGACAAAACCATTCTAAGTTCAGCCCCATAGAGGGAAGGCACGCCAGCAACCCAATAAGAAAGAAAGATCCCAGGGATTTGTATCCTCACGAGATGAGTGATCTATGATGTAGAGGATCTGAGCCAACATAATGAGAGATGTTTGACGGATCAAGGACATTCATCTCATGTTGCTAAAGCCCATATTGGGGTGTGACCACTCTGCCCTCTACAAGTACGAGAGTAGGACGCTGTCAACCATCACACCATGAAACTCCCTCATTACCCCAGATAGTGGCAGGGCAAAAGAGTCGAGATAAAAAGAAGAGTATTGGCCACTGTTGGCGATCAAAGTATCTCCATCCGATTCGACTTCGACAGTAGATGCTGGACTGGGACGGTCCCCTGCGGTGTTGTGAGCATCCTAAGAAGATTCCTGATGAACCTTCCTCTCGACTCGTGGCTCCATCACTATCTTTAGACACATAAAATACTCCTTGTGATGTACATGCCAAGTTCTGTCGGATGACCCAAAAAATGCCAAAGAATGTGGACTCAAGTGTGAGATCAGCCCCTATGTCGTGCAAAGCGTATGAGGATTTGCAAGCCAGATAGAACCTTCACCGATGGACTCACATCGTGTATCAATAGATGAAAAATTAAGAATGTTTATGAACGGGTCTCGAGAATCCTGCCGAGTGAGAGAAACAAGTCAGAAATGAGAAAGCACAAACAGTAATTATAACCGAGGAAGACAAATTTACCGTAATGTGATCATCGAGACTCGCAGGTCACTTCGACGGGGGGTGTGGGAGCATTCAAATCATGAGTGACCCTCGGGGGATCTATCACATTATCCACGCCCATGTTCCTGCCCACAGGCACTAACCTCAAGGTGGGCGAGAAAGCATGATAAAACTATGAAAGAACAAGATATCAAGTGTTAGTCAAATCAACAAAATGATAGGGAATGGCAATGTGGATACCTCAGGAACGCCTTCAACCCCTTATCGTGTTACCTTATGGAAAGCTCCGTTGACCTCTCTTGAAGTATCATTGGTCGCCTGTAAAAAAAGGCATATATGTGTGCGTAAATTAATGTGAAAGGTAGAATAAAGAGAAATAATTTGTTTTTGTTACTTATGGGGGGTTCGTCATCAGAGCGGGTGTTGCTAGCTAGAAACCTACATTGGGAAGGTGTGGAAACTTCTGCCGACCCGTCTATAGTAATGTCCCTCACCCCTCGTTTGAGGCGCCTGAGCTTAAGAAACTCGATACTCTTAAGAGTAGAGGCCTTTACTAAATCCTCCGAATCAGACTTAACAACGGTGAATGCCTTTTCTCTTCTCTCAATCGTGCTAGAGAGGTACTCTTCGTCCCCCTGATTCTCTTCCTGAGTGGGGGACGCATTTCTTCTTCTTTTAGTGGGGCTAAGAAGGTACTCAACGTCCTCATGATCCTCCTCATGAGTAGAGGGCGAATTCCATACCCTAAATGTGAAGTCTCCATGGTATATCTTATTACAAGGTAGGTCAGAGGGAGGACTCTATATAAAACTTTGCTAGCTTTTAGCCATATTCTGCAACATGCCTTCATCGACAAAGGCGTCTGGAGGTTCAAGTCATTTTCGCTGCTTGGGGATGGCGCTCTGATCATAGCCAAACTTACTAGTGACCTGGGTACATTGATAACGGGTGCTCCCGATACGGTTAAGATAAGAGTCATGTTCACTCTAGGCAAGCGCCGGAAGAGTAGACGATGTAAGAATGACTAAAATGATCTGATCTTCTAGAGGAACTGTTCAGAGATCATCCCCACCGTGAAGTTTGATCGACCGTCCAATAAAGGACCATGTCATGTCTCTGACAAAGCCTTCCAGAAAACGTGAGTAGGGTCTCGGTGCAAAGTATCCCGACACATTAATCTCATCAATGAAGCTCTATCATTTTGGGGGTTTATGACCCAACCATGCTAAAGCCCAGGGTGAGTCCGCGAGAACTTTGTAACTCGTAGGCATGAATGGAGCATACATAGGAAATATTTCCTAAAAGAACATTTGCATAAATGAACAGTCAAGAAAGGTGATTCCCTTGCCTAAAGCTAGCCTCACTGCCATGTTAAAGACATGAGTCATGTCCCTATTTGTAGGGCACCTTACATAGTGTATATATAAAGAAAAAGTTAGAATTTTCAATAAATTGGTATGCCGAAGATCTGAAGAGGGGATAACCGACGGCGGGTTGAGACTAAACCCACCGTGTTCAACCCGTCCCCACGGCGGGTCGCAGGACTACACCCGATCCTATGATAAGTTGAGGGGTCTGACCCAGTATGACTGTGGGACACCAAAATGCTTGAAGTGTGTGCATGTGTGAATCGAATAAATAAATGCATTAGAAAATAATGCACTGACAATGTTATTTTAAATGTTTACCTTGAAAGACGCTCTTAGACAACCACATCGCTACGAAGGCAGTAAGTTCCACAGTTTGGTTGCCATAGTGGGGAGCCTCCAGAGCTCCATCCCTTTTGAAGGAATAGCTGATCCAGTCACAAAAGTTTGCTCTCTTATGTTTGTAGCATTTTGTATTGTGCATCAAGAGGTTGAGAATTTATTCCACATCAAAGGTGACGCTCGCAAATGCAGAATGGTCACTGAAAAATGGAAGTCAAGCATATGAACATCATCCAAAGTAGGAGTAAACTCGCCCCATCAGGTGACAAAGGTATGCGTCTGTCAACTCCAACACAACACCAGAGTTTTAATGGCAAGTAAGTCAGTGTGGATGCTAAGACGCGAACTGGTCCTCAAGGCTCTGTAGATGCCCGCCTCTTTCAAAATTGTAGTGTAGTTCAGGAATCCAAATATATAATTGCACCAATCCCCCACCTCTCGGCGATTTATGTAGAAGAGGGGAAGGGGGAGAGCCCCACTCCCTAAGAGGGCTGACAATGCCACCATCAACGTCATGATGGCGCTGACGACACCAGTGTCAGCGCTTGCTGGTGTCAACGCCTCGAGGCTGGTCCCGAAACACTGACGACACCAGCGTCTGCTGGTGTCAACACCTCGGGGCTGGTCCTAGGGATCCCCCCACGCCTCTTCCCTAGGCGTGTGGAGTCCCACATGCCTTGTCCTTAGCATGGGGAGTCCCCCACGCCATCTTTCAACAAAGGGGAGTCCTAGGGACTCCCATGACTTGTCCCAAAGTTTAGGAATTCCTCACACGTACCGTCTCAAAACGTGATCTCTTCTTACATTATAATAATAAAAATAGTGATATATGTTCTCATGATTTATTTGAAAATTGGATGGAGACGTCAAGCCCATAAATCATGCAAATGATGTAGTGCTCAAGTAAGAAGTTATGCTCAAGCTTGATTGTTATGCCTTCAACCTTGAACATGAGGCTGATGTAAATATGAATCTGCATCATTGAGAATGACTTGACAAGATTGAACACGTGGCATTTAAATACACCAATGTGGCACCTATGGGACGTAACGATAAAATTCATAGGATCTATGGTTGAACATATATGTAAGGGACGCTCCCTAAACTTAAAAAGGCAACGATTCCCGATATATGAAATTGCATATTAAAAGTTTAGTGTATGTCTTCGGACTTAGTGACAAAAGTTCAAGGACCTTTCCTTGTCTGGGAAGAATCTGGGAGTTGTGGTCTGGTAGGAGTAGGACAAAGTTATGGTATACCAAGAGTAGAAAAACTACTCGACGGGTATGGCCTCTTTAGGAACCTTGGATGTGCCCTAGACGAGTAAAAAATACGTGAACCGTCTCTTAAGATTCGGGTTGGTCCCACTGCAGGTTGGAGGCAGCTCAACATATCCCCACGGCTGGTTGATGCAATTCACCCCATCCCTATGGTGGGAGGCCCGTGCTCCACCGCACGTGTCTCGCCATTCAATTCGCCACTGGGGAAACTGGGCAACATGAAATCTCCTTCAAAGTCCATTATGCAAAGTGAGTCCAACGTCTGTAATCCGACTGTTCGATGTCACTGAGGCACGACCAGTTCATAGAATGAAGTATGAACACATTTATTAATGTGGCGTCTTTTTAAGTTCATGATGCATGGTTAGACGTGTTCACATCGTTATCATGTGATTACCATGAGGGCGTACTAGCGGTCCCCACCTGATCTCATCTATATAAAGGACCATTGGTATCATTAATGGGACATTCAATTCTGATCGATCCCAAGACAAAACCTTGAGAATATTCCTTCCTCGAAGTTCTCACCTTCCTCAAAGTTTCTTAGGCATTTGTCATATTCTGGCGGTTGTTTTAGGTTGCTTGTCCTTCACTCTACGACCATCAAGTCTCGTATTCTCAGGCTTACTTGTCATAGATTAGGTCACTCAAATCACACAGTGCAACAATTATGTGTTGTTATAGCACAACACAACAACATTTTGCTCTAAAACGCAATAGAAAACTAAAAAGCACGGAGTGAATTTTTTAGAAGCACCAAATTAACCCGCGCCTCTCTTCCAAATGAAAGATCTCCCCAAATCTGTGTCTCTCTCTTTCAATACAGTAGCTCATTCTTCCTCCAAACGCGTGTCTCTCTATTTCAATATAGTAGCCCTCTCTTCCCCCAAACCCGCGTTTCCCTCTTTCTGTACAGTAGCTCTCTAGAAGCTCGATCACGAAACTCCCTAATGAACTCTCTCGAAGGTCGCCAACGATCTATTTCACTGTAGCTATTTCTCTCTCATTATAGTAGCCCTCTTAAAGCTCGATCATGAAGCTCCCCAATGAACACTCTTTCTCACCTCTCTCTCTCTCTTTCTTTCTCTATCTCTCAGATCTCTTTCTTGAACCTCTCTCACAGATATCCCATCTTTGTCGCAGGTTTCTCTCACGGCAGCAAACTCTCCCTCTAGCTCTCACTCTTTCAGCTTTGTCTCCCAGCTCTGTCATACTTCGACTTTGCAGCTCAGAATAGAGGTAAGGCTTCATTCTCAAGTTTTTGTTTGATTTTAGTGATTTTGTGTCTGATTTTTATGATTTTTGAGTTTTATCTGAGTTGATTAGGGTCAGTGTGCCTAAATTTGTTTGAATCTTTTCTTTCTTCTTTTAATTAGGGTTTCTCGAGTTAATTAGTGGGCCAAACTTCTCATAGTTGGATTAGTGCTAGAAGTTTAAAGGAATGATTTGGTCCCAGATATCTTAGTAGCTCACCGTTCTAGCCATCTTCCACAGTCGGCCCCTGATCAAGTTCTCAAGCTAAAGCGGTCACCGTTCTTACACTGTCAGAGATAAATAAGGTATGAATCCTCACCTGAGACTGTTTCTTTACCCGTGATGCCCGTAGTAGTCACTGAATGGTCTTCATGGCCACATGCCCCTTAAAGCTCTGTAGTAAACTCTGTTACTTCATCTGCTCCTAATCACCATTGTTCTCTCTAGCGCTAATCCTTCATAGAAAATCTGTTGAATCCTTATAGTTTTCTCAGATTGAACGAGCAGTAATGCTTGACTCACCGATAAGTCTTGAAATCTTCACATAATATTTTGCTGGGTTTTACTCACCGTCTACTAATCTCAAACCATGACTCTCTCTCTTTCTCTCTCTCCCTCTCTCTCATGAAATCCACCATAGTGGGATTCTTGTTGACTCTTCAATCGACTAATTGCAAAAAAGACATTTTAGCAGTTGCTATTTCCTCTTCTTCAATTGACCTGATAGCAGTGAGATAAATCTCTTAACCAGTTGAATTGTATATTCTCTTACATTATTGTACAATACAAGCACCACAAACTCATTTTGCATGAATCAAATTGTTTTAGTTCCATAGCTTGCTCATCTACTCTATCACAAGTCAGGTTTTCACAGTGTTTACTTTATATATTGGTTTTTTTAATTTGATGGTATTAGTAGCTTTTACATATTTCTTTGTTTAAATATGATAATTTATATCATTGTTTTTGAAGTATTAGTAGCTTTTTACATATTTCTTTGTTTAAATTTGATCATTTGTAACACGTTTGATGTATTAGTAGCTTTTACATATTTCTTTGTCTAAATATGAAAACTGCCTTTACGTGTGCCGGGGGAGGGCCTCCTTCCCCACCATTCCGGCCTCTTATTGATAGGGATTTTACCTGCTGAAAAACGGAAGACTGGGGAAAAAAAGTCTGGAAAACCAGAAACGGAAGACCTAGGCTTAGTAGCAGGAGATGCAAGAAATCTAGCTTCAACGACTTATTTCTCTATTTTTTATGCAAGAAAGATTGATTTTCCTCACATTTCTAATGTAAAAGTCTCTTTTATATCTATGGCGTCCCACATTTTTCATTCTCTTTATTTAAACTCTTTCTTCCTCTTTCCATCAGTTTCTCTCTATAAAAAGGTAATGGTTGTACCACAAATAGGATATGCAGGAATGAACATTACATCAAAGCCACTCATGCAATCTAGTATGAACCCGCCTGTCTTTGTGGCTTACCCACGTATCCTCTATTTTTTCTAGTTGGTGATTAGATGTCGTTCTTGCCAATGCCTATATTGTAAATAGGATATGCAAGAATGAACATTACATCAAAGCTACTCATGCAATCTAGTATGAACTCATTTGTCTTTGTTGCTTACCCATTTATCCTCTACTTTTTTGTATGAACCCAATTGTTCTCTATTTTTTTCTGGTTTGAATCCACTTGTCCATTATTTTTTACTGTTTCTTTCTCATATATTAATGAGTAACAAAGTTTTTATTCTGTTTTTAACTAAGAATTGCCAATATAATAGAGGTGAACAAAACTAGAACAAATGGTGTCAATGATAGACTTCTTGATCTAATACTATTGCAAAAATCTGGCTATGGTCTTCCTTCCCCGGATGAGAAATGTTATAGTAAAAACTTAGGACATGCTTCATCCGTTATGTGTAATCATTGTGAATCGTGGGTCAGATACTGAATTATTGGTTGCTAATCCAGTTGAGCTGTCTGGCAAAGGAAGACCACAAGTTTTTTATAATGTTACTCTCGCTCTAAAAATTCTTGGTATATGCATTTTCTCGTTAAGTGGAGAACCTAGTTATTCAATCCCCTCATTGTCATTCTTCCTAAGAAGACGCAATGGTATTAATGCTATCTATTAACATGTTCTTAGGTTGAGATGAAAATCATCTGAAATACATTATTAGTAAGCTGAGTATCCATGATTGTTGATGCCAATTCCTTATGCATGGTAATGTTAAGTGTCAACAAGTCACATATAATTGATGGGATCCTTGAAGCAAAGTATTTGTTGCTGAAACAGGAAGGAATACGGCCTCAAACTGTAAGTGGACAGTTTATAGATTTCTTTTGGTTGAGAATTGCAAATTTTAGTTGCCTGATATGGTAGCCAGGGACATATTGTAGATACAGTCATAAGGATGTTGCTGCTGAGCGAATTTATGTTCTTTAACAAATACTTTTTGTTCCAAAAACTTTCATATGAGCTCATTTGTTCAATTTGAAAATGAGAGATCACGAGTTCTAGTGTTTTTGCTAGGTGAAAATCCTTACACATGTCTAGGATTATTTACCTTTTTTGCTACTATTTTGGGAGTTTAAATGTTGGAATTTAACAATATCATATCATATCGTTGTTGTTCTTTTAATTATATATTGAGAAATGACTTATACATGAGCTAATTTTGTTGTTTTAGGCGTACTTACTGTTTTTTATTTGTATATAGAGAAATGGCTTTTTCAAGTTTTTGTTATTTGCCCAGCTACTTCTTTGACTTTTTTAGAGTGGAACGAAAATATGTGTGCCCCATAGTCTATGCCACTTGCTAAATTTATCCTTTGATTATGCTTTGTATCCATTTAACTGTATTTGATAACACACTAATAAGGCTTACTCTTTTTTTGTTTTTCTTTTCTCTTGCATTATACATGATTAATGGTAACAATGTACTCCTTTCATCAATAATATATAAATGATGAATTCTCTATTTTTCAACTGTGTTTGAGCCTTGCAGCTGAATAATTGGGTAAATGGGAGCTATGAAGTTGCATAAGACCGTTTTATCATTTGATTGCATTTGGATTTCAATATCAATAAGCTTTTGTCGATGTATGCTTGGACCCCATACTACATTCTGTTTTCTTGCCCTATTGTTTTTCCTCATTTCTCTTTAAGTTTAGGATCTTAAAATATAAAAAGTTTATCACAATCAGCGAGACACTAAAAATTAAAGCTCATAAGGTAGAAGATCACAAAACTGAGGTATTGTTCGATGGTGTTTAAGTATGTTACAGTCCATTGAAATCTGTTATAACAATCTCCCATAGAACAAATTTCTTTTCATGTATGATTCTTAAAAATAATATTGAGAGCTAGGGATGAATGTATTCACTATTCACATCTAATATTGTGACTATATTTTCATGAACTAACTATTAAGTCTTTTTGTTATTCAATAGTTGGAGATATTAACATGATGTTTTCATGGAAGTACTTTATTTCTCAAGTTTTTATTGTTTTCACACCTATTTTTTTTGTTCAATCACGAGAACTTTATCTTTCTTTGTTAAAACAAACAATCATATGAAGACTTATATATCAGGTTCTTTTATTTTTCAATCATATGAAGACTTATATGAGCAACTTCAATGTAATCCTTATACTTCAATGCAATTCATATTTAATCTATTTTCTTTTTCTTCTTTTTGGGGGTGAGGGAATGGATGGATTTGAAAGGCTTAGTGTTGCTATGAATATTCTCTATCATTTAACCTTTGTTATGGTATTATAAGACACTATTTAGATAAACTTGACTGCTTGTTAAATGTTGCATTTTAAGATAAAAGATAATAAACTTGGTTTGCAATTAAATGTAAGAATTTGGTTGCTCTCCACCAACGATTATACTATATCATGGAATGTTGTAAGTCTGCCACTAATTCTTAATTTCCTTATTTAATAAGTCATGTGTTAGCTATTGATCATTTAGATTGTACTATTGGGAGTATGAGGCTTGCTCCTTCATCTGAATGGATCATTCATGCTTTGGTACAACACTTTAAACTTGTCCTGAAGCATCACCAATGCAGTTACATGCACCACCACCTCCAACCACTAAGTGGACCTCCTAGGGTACCTCCACCTTCAATACCAATATGTGAATTTATACTAGATTTTAGTTTTTTTGGATAAATTACTTTTGCTTGCTCTATGTTTGAGATGAGATTTCTAGTAAATAATTAGTATGTAATAATTTTGACTAATTAAATAAAATGATATGTGATTTTGTTATTTTGTGATATTTTCTGAGAAGTTATTTATTTTTAGTATTTGTACAATTGTAAGTATAAATAACAAAAAAGTTATAAACAATATTTAATAACATTAACAAAACAATAAGTAATGAAAAATGCTATGAAAGATCTACGATAACATTTATAAAAGGTTATGAAAGACCTACGATAGTATTTATAAAACGTTATAAAAGGCCTACTACAGCATTTATAAAACGCAATGAAAAGCTTTTTACAATGTTTTTTAAATGCTATGAAAGGATTTTATAGCGTTTAAAAAACCCTATCGTAGGTTTTTTCATAGCGTTTAAAAATGCTATCATAGGTAGCGAACTTTTAATAACATCGGTATACATAGCATTTTCAGAAACGCTATCGAAACTCTATGATCGCTATCGTAATTTTTTTTGTAGTGACACTTCACCCTAAACACCCTAAAGAATATCTCTTTTTTATGATTAATGAATCTTGTTTGTCTAAAAATTATTATGGATATATAGACTGAAGGGGCCCTAGAAATGACAGAAGGTGAGCAACCATTATAAGATTATACATTTGTTAGTATCACTACAAGAAACATTGGCATATTAATTGTTAAAGAGATAGCATGTGTTTTGAAGGGGGAGAAACTTTTTATTTCTAATTTTACCCTTTAAGCCCCACTAAATATAGTATAAGATAAATATTTTTTTTGTACTTAATCATTTATAATTCTATTCAATATTTTATAAAATTTTATATTTTATATCATTATGTTATTAGGAATGTGAATGGTCATGTGTACGATTTTAGAGATCCTTACATCATAAATATTATTTCAGTCAATAACAATGTGTTATTTTCTATCTGTAAGATCTTTTTTGTTGTTTAATCGAATCAATATTCGAGTCCCAAGATTTTTTAGTTTTATAATAAATGTAATAATTTTCAATATCCATTGTCTGTAGTAAAACAGTTTATCATCTTTAATTTTCTCTCTAAAATAACTTCTTTTTAGTTTTTTTAATATTATCGTACGATATAAATTTGTTAGAATCGTCCGTTCTTTTATTCAAAAATTCTTGTAGATAATTTATCATATCGAAATTATGACTTATTTAAGTTTTCTTCTATTTGTAATAGTTTATAAATATATCGTCTACATGTATTGCACGATCTATTCAAATTTGTTTTATCAAAAATAGTTAATCGTGAGTATGATAAAATTATTATTATTATTTTCTTTTGTTTTAGATTTACAACATTTTGAAAGTTAATGTATTTATTTCAATGTTAATCATAATTTTTAAACTTACTGAACAATATTAAAAAATTTCAACACGTGCGAAGCATGTGCTTTTCGACTAGTATCTGTAAAAAAAGCTTAAGTGAAGAGAAACTTTTGAAATCTAATTTTTTCCTTATAAATTTTTTTAGGAAACCATTTACACGTTTAAATTGGTGCATTGTCTTTAAAACTGAAATAGTTTGATTGAAGTTGGTTGACACTTTCTTTGAGAAAAATAGTTTCATAAATTTAATCAACTTTGGCTTTATCTTTAAGTGTTGCGTAAATTTGATGAGTGCATGAACATTGTTTGTGGTTTTCTCAGCGGCCAATAGGTTCACGCATGTGTAACTTGATGCTAACTACACATAATTAAGAAGAAGACTCATGTGAATTCACGTTTTACCTTTACACACTTTCTTTTCTTTTTACATTTAGAAAAACCTTTGCACGTTTTTGTAGTCTTTAGTTTGTTAACGTCTTAAGAAAAGGCTACCCATGTTTGTTGAGACAAAGAACCTATTTAAGGTTAAATTGATAGATTGTCGTTATTGAGTGGGTTGGATTGGAATAGAATGTTATACCATAATTAGTATATGTATCTTATATCATCTAATTGTTCTCATAGTTGGTCGATCAAAAGTTTAATTATCATCTATCATTAGATCCATATTTTTCTACAGTAATTCTAAATATAGTTACTTATTCATTTTTAAAGTTCTTTTAAATATAATAGAATAGTTTATTTTAGGTAAAAATAATTTTCAACACATGCAACGCACGAATTGTTTACTATAATACCTATACATATATTAATTAAGTTCACTTAATAAAATTTAATAAAAATATTAGATATCCTTATTAATATATTAATTATTAATTTGAATTTATTAATAATTAATTAAGAGACCTTTTAAATTTGAGTGTTTATTAATTTTTCGAAGTTTGGTTTTTTTTCTCTCATCGGTTGGCATTTCTTTTTGTTGCAAAAGAAAAATATTTTACTTTTGTTCCCATCTGTACATATTTTAATACAATGAAACCAATCAGTTAAATTTTGATAACTTACCACTATCTTGATATTTTCATCAACTATAAATAGTATGAACCAAATAACACAAAAAATATTATACATATTAAAATATTACACCACATGTAACACACGTGCTACATGATTAGTTTCCAAAAATGAAATCTAAGATGGTTCTACATTCATACATATTTTATTTTATAATAAACATATAACAATTCCATCAATCTCTATGGAAATCAGCTCTAATAATACCAATGTTTGTAATGGATTTTTTTTAATGCTGACGAGCCTCATCCTTAAGTGCTAGAAGATCATTTAAAAAGGTGTTATAAGACCTCGTACATTGAAAGTTGGACATGCCATTTTTTTTAAAATTTAAATTTGAAAGTTGAAAATTGGTTACTTCATCTTACAAGTTCACTGAGGGAGGAGGTTTGCTCTCTCTCAGGTCTCGGGTTCGAATCAAATGAGTGACTTCTTTTGTGGACATCAGCCTGAAGATTGTGTTCCCTGAACTATCCGCGGTGCACTTACGGACAATTCCTAGTTCAATGCATGTGCAACCCTAGAATTCTCCGGACACCCGATGGTAATCTAAAAAGTTTGATATAAATTTATGCTTTCCTCTTACAAACACTCTAAGGCGAATATCACCAGAATAAGGTGGATTATTGTCAAAGAGCCACAATGCTTAAATTTATGCTTTAATAGAAAATGAGAAAAATAACAATAAAATCATGTTGGACTTATCTTGTAATAGCTTGAAATGAGGGGAAATTTTATGATGCCCGGAAGAAATTTCCAGCATTCATACTGGGTTTTGTGGTTCTTAGATTGCATTTGGAGCAATCTGGGCCATACAAAGGACAACAGGTAGTAGGTTTTTTTTTCACTAAATACATAGTGGGATTCACCAAATACGTAGTGAGATTCACCAATTAGATAGTGAAATTCACCAAATATGTACAAAAAAATAATTCTTGGAGGGGTTCATCAATTACGTAGTGGGGTTCACCAAATACGTACAAAATAATAATTCTTGGAGGGATTCACCAATTACGTAGTGGAATTCACCAAATACGTACAAAAGAATAATTCTTGGAGTGGTTCACTAATTACGTAGTGGGGTTCACCAAATACGTACAAAAGAATAATTCTTGGAGGGGTTCACCAAATACGTACAAAAGAATAATTCTTGGAGGAGTTCACCAATTACGTAGTGGAGTTCATCAAATACGTACAAAAAAATAATTCTTAGAGGGGTTCACTAATTGCGTACCGGGGTTCACCAAATACGTACAAAAGAATAATTCTTGGAGGGGTTCACCAATTACGTACGGGGATTCACCAATTACGTAGTGAGGTTCACCAATTACGTAGTGGGGTTCACCAATTACGTATTGGAGTTCATCAATTATATAGTGAGGTTCACCAAATATGTACAAAAGAATAATAATTCTTAAGAGGGGTTCATCAAATACGTACAACCTAAACGCCTATTTTTAGCCTTTAAATGCCATCCTGAAGGTGCCAATCGCCAGTTTCTTATCTCCAATCGCCTGTTTCAGTCTCCAAACACCATGTTGAAATAGGCGATCGCCAGTCTCCCTCCCAATCGCCACTTTTTTCTCCTAATCTCCATTTGTATGGCTCTAATCATCATTCTTCCAAGAATGATTGATTTTGTACGTGAAATATTTTGGTGAACGCCTCAAAAAATGATTGATTTTGTTCGTGAAATATTTTGGTGAATCCCTCTAAGAATTGTTAATTCTGTACATGAAATATTTTTGTGAACCCATCCAAGAATTATTAATTGTTTATGTGATATATTTTGGTGAATCCCTCCAAGAATAATTGATTTTGTACGTGAAATATTTTGGTGAACCCCTCCAAGAATGATTGATTTTGTAAGTAAAATATTTTAGTGAACCCCTAAAAAATGATTGATTTTGTATGTGAAATATTTTAGTGAACCCCTTCTAGAATGATTGATTTTATACGTGAATAAGCAGTATTTTTTCAAAACTTGTCAATCATGTAGATCTCTGAATAAGCTTCGATTTGATATCTTACGGGTCACGTGATTCCACCCGAGTCGAAGTTTATGTCTTCTAAAAGTTGACTTGCGTCAAACGCCTGTGTATCTGGCGTTTGGGGCCCAAACGCCACCAGCATGTCCCAAATGCGAGTCATGGTTGGCGAATAGCCAGTCATGACTGGCGTTTGGCTCGTGTTACATGGACAGGAGCCAAACGCCATTGTAACTGGCGTTTGGGCCCCAAATGCCACATATACAGGTGTTTGTGACGTGTCACTAGGACACGAGCCAAACACCTGTTACCATGGCGGTTGGGCCCCACACGCCATCAGCAGGCCCCATGACTGGCGTTTGGCACCCAAACGCCAGTCCTGAATGATGATTCGCCATATAGTGATGGCGTTTAGGTCCCCATTGTGGCATTTGACTTTTAACAATTTTCACACACATTTAGCTATATTCACACACTTGAACATTTTACACACTTAACAATTTGCTTACACTTAGTCATTTTCATAAATTTACTTATTTCCACACATTTAGTCATTTTCACAAATTTGCTTAGTTTCACACATTTAGTCATTTTCAAACACTTAACCATTTTCACAATTTAGCCTTCTTTGCAACTTAATCATTTAACACACTATGTGTGTGAAAATAACTAAATGTATAAAAATTGTGATTTTCATGTGCTTAGTCATTTTCACACACTTGGCAATTTTTGTAACTTAGCCAATTTCACACATTTAAACATTTTCATACACCTAGTCATTTTCACACACTTAGTCGTTTTCACACATTTGGTCATTTCATACACTTAGACATTTTTGCATACTTTATCATAGTTGATAAATTATATATTCACACACTTGATCATTTTCACACATTTTCATATACTTGTCATTTTCACGTAGTTGTTTTGCTACACTTGATCATTTTTACACGCTTAACCATATTTCCATGCACGAAGACATTTTTCACATACACTTAGCCATTTTTACAATTTTTCACATACACTTCATAATTTTCATTCACTTAGTAATTTTCTCACCCTTTGTTATTTTTATGTACGTGTTTTGCCATCTAGCCATATTTTCATGCACTTAGTCATTTTCACATACTTGTCAATTTCCATACACCTATTTTCACATGTACTTGGTCATTCTTATTTCATTTCTTCAAGCTCTCTTCAATGACTTCACATACTTAATCATGTTCATACTCTTAGCCATTTTTATATAATTGATCATTTTCACATACTAATCTCACTGTAAATCTTTATGAAATAATAACTCGTTGCTGAATAAAAAAAATATAATTCAGACTCTCCTTTAAAAAATAAATTAGTCATTGGTATCACTACATATACATATTCTTTTTTTGTTATAACTTACTTTTTGGTTATAATACAAATACAATGATGAAAAATTTTTAATAATTGCTTCAGCTGCATCGTTTCATTCCAAGTTGGATATGTACTCTTCTCTTTGTAGAGGTGCTTCCAAAGTAAAAACATGTCATCTGATCATGCACTAGCTGTTGCATACCTACAACATAAGGTTAATCATTTTTTACATCGATGTCAAAAGCTGGAACGTAAAAGTAAGTTCATTTTTTGCAGTTGTAAACAAAAATTAAGAACTCACATTCTAGCAGGCCTATCACCTTCTGGATTCAGCCTCTACCAAACATATGACTTTTGAGTAGTATCCAAGACCCAAGCATTAGACTTAATTCTTTTTCCTGATAAAGAATGCAATGTTTACATCATAAGATATCTTAGACAAGTGATCAATTGAAAAAATCTTATAGCAATGTAAAAAAAATTGATTCCGGATGAATTATTCATAAAAATGTAAATATCTAGCATTGCATGTCTGAAGTAAATTTGCACACTACAATACTCAAGTAAATTTGCACACTACACTAATTAAAAATCCAGGAAGGAGAATATATCAATTAGTAAGGACATTAACAATCAATACAAATGCAAGAGGATAGAGAGAGACTTACAATCTTCCCATTGAAAGTATCATAAGAAACCTTAATTTTCTCACACATCTGATATTTGCAGCAGAAATAGCCACCATTTTGCTCCTCATTTTCATCAGATATGAAAATGGTGTGCCTATAAATATATTTCACAATCCCTTGCCTATCCTATATTTGAGATAGACTCAATCAGATGACTTTTCACATTCTGCAAGTATATCTATCCAATAACCAACCTACCAAAAAATCTATCAAGTAACCACCTAACAATAACATAGGCTATTATCAGACCTTAAGGATACCTTCCAAAACCCTGAGAGCCTCACTAACAGATATGGTCTTCATTAGAAGTAAATTTTGCATCAAAAATCCCACTCTTCAAGTCTTGATGTCTAACAGTCACTAAAGTAGGTCCTTGAGGACTCATTACATTGAACGTAAGAGACAGAAAATAAATGAGATTTATCTAAAGAACATACCTTGTTGCTTTTATCTTTATCTATATTAATTATAACAACAAAATATTTTCTCCTATTATGAAAAAAAAGTAAATTAATGATCTAAAACATTTAACAAGGGTTTGATCTCATCACAAATGTTAGAAAGGGTCTTACCCACAAATGTCAACTTATTGATGTTGCGCACTATCTTAGCCCTCTTGAGAAATTGAGACAAAATTGCAGGATTAATCAATATCTTGGTAGAAATAACATTCAAAACAAGTCATATGCACACTGATATCTTCAGGTCATACTAATTAAATTTTGCTTCAATGTTCCGGTTCTTAGCTTCAATGTCCCTTTTTGACAAATCAAGTAAATGTCAGTTATATTTATATAGCCATCTTGATTTTATAATGTAATTAAGCTCAATCGCTAACCTAGTTTAAGGGATAAAGAAGATGAAGAGGGTTTGCGATTCACCCTCTCAGCTTTTATATAAGAAATCATAGAATCAATAGCAGACTCCAATCCTTTTCGACCCCAAAAATTAAATCCAATAAAGATGAAGAAAATAACTTTAAACAATCAGATTTTATTTTCTTAGAAGCCAAGCAGAGATAGATAGATAGATAGATAGATAGATAGATAGATAGATAGATAGATAGATAGATAGATAGATAGATATATATATATATATAGAGAGAGAGAGAGAGATTTCTTGGAAGGAAGGAGGAAACTATAAATCATGACCAAAACCTTAAATCAGAAACAGGCAAATCGCAATGAAAACCTTGAATCAGAAACATGAAAATCAGAACCAAAACCCTAAATACAGAAACATTCAAATTATAAAACTTCTCCAACAAGAGAAAGAAAAATTATCTAAGGTAGAGAGCTTAACGAATCATGTGCCTCGATTGAACTTGAAGGATTCGCAAACTTAACGAATCAAAACACTAAATCGCGAGAAAAGCTTAAAGAAGAGAACTCGATTAAAGTCACAGAGGGAAGATACTGTGTATGTGCCTTGCAGCAGTGGTGGAGTCGCCTGAGTTGTAAATCATGTGCCTCGATTTTGTTCATCTGAGAGAAGAAGCTTGTAGCGGTGGAGTCGCCTGAGAGTATTTTGTTCAAAGAAAGAGAGAACGTGTTTTGTCCGAAGAATAAGAAAGAGAAAATTGAAGGAGATTGTAAGTTAGGGTTACCAGTTGAACCGGTTGTAAAGAAAGGGGGCAAAGGTTAAATTAAGGGCTGGGAGTGTCCTGGCAAAATCCAATGGCCAAGATCGATCCCAGCATCAAATTTCCCGGCATTGAAGAGAGACCCTAAAATGAGATACTTACAAGGGAGGTGTTTGACCTTTACAATGACCTTAATATGGGACGGGTCAATTATAAATGCAATGTGATGGGTGGATGACTGAATTAGTATGACATGCAAATCTCGTTATGAGTAATTGTGATAAAACATGTGACATTGACACAAATGATTACTATGCAAGGTACTTTCCAGGTCCACTTAGCATCAACATATGTAGATCTCTTTATCAGTGAAAATAATTAGTAATTGTGAGCCGATATAAATTTCTTTACATCGGCACATGTAAACCTCTTCGCGTCGACCTTGCATAACAATGATTATGCAAGGTACTTTCCAGGGTTCAATTTACATGGCACGTGTAAATCTCTTTGGTCATCGACCTAAAGAGCTACCAAACTGGACTAATAATGAGAGTCGACTAAGAAGTCCTAATGACTATCTTTGGACACCATTCACTATGGGAATCCCTGCTCAAAAGTTTGAGACTGGCATTTGGTCCGTAAACACGTGACATGCATATAAGAGACCATATAAATTACACACCTCATAGTCATACTACTTGACCATGTAACGTATCAAAATGATGTAGTTTGCCAACTCATGAGAATATTATAACATGAAATATTTCACCAATTAAGCTGTGTTTACTTGCCAGATTCGGATGTTGGATCCGATGTTTACTTTTAATTCGGATTTGTAAAGGATTTTTCCCGGCCTCCTCAAATTAAGGAAAAAAATGTATTGATGTGGATAAAATTTGTATTGTATTAGTATTAGTGATACGTGAAGAAATGCTTGATGATCCCCTAAAACCCTCTAGAGTTCAAAGTCTGTCATTTTATTGAGTAGATTGGCTTCATATATATCTCATCAATTGCATGGGTTTCGCTAAAAATAACCAAATAATAATCAAAATATCAGGTGAGGTCAAGCCTAGGATAACACCCATTCGTGAGATCTTCTTTATTCTTTATCTTACATCTGTCACACTCAGCCGCCCATCCAATCACTATCATATGGTAGTTCCCTATGGTTTTGACCCAATTAGTCATAACCACTTAGTGACTTACCAATCTGTCTTGTCCAAGTGATGCGGTCTTGCCCAATCAATCATGGCCACTTAACTGTCAGTCTGAACCCTCATTTCTGTTCCGAGGTTTTGTCCCGTCTAGGAGGTAATGATTCCCCGTTCTCGAGATATCGATTCCCATTTTAGAGGTAAAGATCTCCCATTCTCGAGATGTCAGTTCCCATTCTGGAGGTGATGATCTCTCATTCTCGAGATGTTAGTTCCCTTTCTGGAGGCACTGACCTCTCGTTATTAAGGTGTCGGTTCCCGTTTTAAAGGCAATGATCTCCAGTTCTCGATATGTCTCGTGACTTCAGCCAATCATTCATTTCTTCTTTCTCGACGCTTCTCATGAGTCTGGGGTGAGTCCATTTTGTTCCTCATGGCAGTGAAGTATCTTTTACCCGTTCATTTACCTCGATTGCATTTCGATGATGTTCGTCGATGTGCGTCGATGTGCAATGAATACTCTCAGCACGCGTCCCATTTTTTTTAGAACGACTATTCTTGATCTACTTTCATCAATTCAGAATCCTCTTTTATTCTGCAAAACATTAAGAGTTGTTCAAGAAAGGTCATTAATATTTTTAAATCATGAGATAATGTACCATCATTGCCTCATTTCTGGGGTTACTGACACATTCCTTAGAAACTTCATTTCTTCTTAAATTTTTTTATCCTACCGTGACATGTGTACATGTGTGCTTCATTGTTTATTCTCTATGCGGTGTTTTGTTTTACGGCTCTCACATCATGCGCATTTTTTATCCGTTAGGTTTCCCTTTATACAGTTGTCATTTTGTCACTAGCTTGTCTTTTAAGCATATTAGACGTATCCATTCGTCACATATCCTTCTCTATGCCCACCGTCTGCCAAAATTTTTTCATTTTGAATTCATTACCATTTTGAACCTGGCTTTTGCGTCTGCACATATATATAGGGCTTTAATCTCCCACATTTTCTCTTTCACGTTTTATCCTTACTCTGTAAGTTCTTCATCTCATTTCTTCTTCTTCGTGTCTGTTGTTTCCTTCCTTTCTTGGTTTAGTTATGGCAGAAAAATCATTATGGGTTACGGTCCTCTTAGTTAGGAACCAAGAAGAGTTTGATCATTTTATTGTCCTTCATAAAGATGTTTTTCCGTTTGATGTTATCCGTAGTTTTGGGATGAGATACCTAAATCTTTTCCTTGTATCCTCTGTACCAGGTTTCCTTAGCCCCCATGTATATAGCATTAGGACTAAAAATTCCTTTTTCTCCTTTATTTTAGGAATTTTTTAGTACCTTTCATCTGGCTCCCTCGCAATACACTCCTAGTACGTATATAACTCTTTTAGGTATAGAACCCTCAATAGGAGGCATAGTTTGTCCATAGGAGTAGATATGATACGTGTTGTATACTCTATTAGACGACACAGTACCTCTTATTATCCCCCCCGAGTGCTACTGAGAAACAAGGAGATTTAGTTATTGATTTGCTGCCCGGGGACAAAGACTAGGATGAAGGGACCATCTAGATCGATGGGAATCGGGGCGGTGACGGCCGCTAGACCATTCCTCACTTCTGGGGAGAGTTCAGTAAGTATTCTGAGCCCTTTGTTTCCTCTTTGTTCATTTATTCTATGCTTCTTTTTTATGTATCTTATTTCTTCGTGTAGATTCTAACCTGAATTAAGAGGTCATTTATCCTGAAAGACGTTGCAGCCCATCTTCAAGCCCTTTATATAGTTTTCCCGAATGAGACTGGAGAGATCTTATTGATCTAAGGAGAGAGGCTGAAGTCTCGGTCGCACCCATTCTGGTCGCCGAGTCCATTTTCCCTTTAACCTCTGCAACAGAAGCTCCTTGGGCCATCCCCGTTGCGATCCCCGCTCCTTTTTTCCATCGGGCAGCCTAGAGAAGTTCTTTCGATTCTTCAGAATCAGAATGGGAAGAAGAAGATTTTGACTAGGAAGAAAGGGAGCGTGAGGCTCAAAGGGAAGCTACGCAAAAGGTAGCTAAGAATAAGACGCACTCTTCAATTCGCTTACAACAAGCTGGAGATGTCGAAGCGTCTCAAGAGTGATCTGTTTAGGATCGTTGGCAGGGAGAAGAGGAGCATCCGTCATGAAAATGGGACTACCAGTGTTCCAAGTAGGTTTGTGCCCCTGGTTCCTCCCTCCATTCCAGTTGCTGTGTCACTGTCTGCCTCGGTTGATCCTTCAGTCCCGTTAAGTGAGAATATTTCAGGTCGGGAGGACGCCACATCTTCTCCCCTTCACCTATTCAAAGGTTGACTTCACCTCCTGCCAGTTCCCAGGGCGCACCCGGAAGGATGACGGTCTTTGGAAGTGGGTGCGTTTCTCGGTGGTCCCGCCCATTAGAGCTTCGGTGAGCTTTGTGAAGCATCCCTTTCCTTCGCATGTTATTACAAAGGGGATCAGGCCAGGCGTGGATTCGGCTGCACTACGTCAGATATCTGTTATGGATAAAGTCATTAGCCTTAGTCATGGTCTAATGCAGGTAAAAAACTTTAACTGTTCTCATTTATTTTTTACTTTTAGTTTGTGTCCGTTCCACTGATCACTGCTATTTCTTCCTGGCAGGCCGTGTCTTATCATAACAGATTTTTGGCAGATTTGCACGCTAGAGAGCTCCCGCGGGTGAGTTGCGTAAATGAGGTCCGGGAAATTAACCGGGTTCATGACGCGGTCCTCGCTGAACGGGAGCGTTTAAAGGGGGTTGAGGCTGAGTTACGACAAGATAATGCCCATTTGACTGCTGACTTAAACGTGGTTGCAACTGAACGGCTGAAGCGGGAAGCATCTCTAATGGAAGCAGAGATGGTAGCCGAAGCAAGCAGGGAAAATTTGGTAATAGTTGAAAGGAAGTTGGCTGAGGATGAGGCTAAGTTGTCCGCAACAGAGATGAAGTTTACCTCAACTGAGGCGGCTTTGACTGAGGTGAAAGAGCATAAAACTGGTCTCAAGGGTCAGTACCAAGCCATTGTCAACAGGGTTGAGAAGATGACCTATTCTTTATGGTATCGTGACGCTAAGTCTAACCAGACTCCTAGCATCTCGTTCCTCCTCCTAAAGATTCACGCTGAACCTAAGGTGAAGGCCCGTGCTGACCCCGTAACAGAGACCCTAGTTGCCACCTCAGAGATTCCTACTGAAGCTACTCACGAAGGGGAACCTTAGCTCTTGGTGGTTTTTCCTTTGTAATTCTTACCTATCTATTTTATTCTTTCTATCTTACTTTGTAGTTTCCTTTTAATGAAGCGATCTTTTTGCAATATGTGCTTCCTGTCTTTTCTAACGGTGACAACTTATCATTCCTACAAGAAAATACTAAGCAAAAAAATTTATCCAAGAAACTCCCATGCTTTCTAATACTTAATGAGATTTTTTTAGAGTTATCTCCTTAGCTATTTTGTGAAAGGTAACGCTTCAAAAAGGTGTAAAGAGTTTAATTCCCCTTGTTTCTTCACACCCGTTCTTCTTTTTCTTTAAGAGTTTTTCTCATAAATTTTTTTTTTGCCCAGACAAGAGTATGTTTACCTATTTTGGATGTTTATACTTTCTATCCATTGAGATTGAAATTCCCTTTTCGATTGTAACGTAATGGGTCTGTTCTCCCTTCCATTTTTTGTAATTATTTTGTAATGGAATGGCCTCATTTGGAGTTGCATGTTTCCACTTTTTTAGTCTTTTTTCTTTTTGAAAGTAGGATTTATGGGATGCCCCCCAAGGACTTTTCATGCCCCCAATTTTTCTTCTAGAAGTAGGACTTATGAACTGCCCCTTCCAATGACTTTTTATGTCCTTAGTTTCTTCTGAGAGTAGGACTTATGAACTACCCCTCCCACAGACTTTTTATGCCCTTAGTTCCTTCTTAGAGTAGGACTTATGATCTGCCTCTCCCAATGACTTTTTATACCCTTAGTTTATTCTGAGAGTAGGACTTATGAACTATCCCTCCCAAGAAATCTTTAGACCCTTAGTTCTGTTATTAGTAGTAGTTCGGCTGAGGAGAGAAGTTTGACGCTACTGTTTTTATGTGGAAAACTTTTGAGAAAGAAGTACGGGTATTTTACATTCTTTACACAAAATATTTTTTCAGTTGAATTGCGTTCCATGGTTTCTACAATTCTGTTCCTTCACTCGTTTCCAAGTCGTAATAAGCGTTTCCTCCTATTTTACGGATGATGTACCATCATTCCAATGTTGGTTCGAGCTTTCCTTCCATTTGAAAGATTTTTTTGAGGACCAGTTCTCATGTCTGGAATCCCCGTTTCCTCACTTTTTTCTAAAAATAAGATCTCCTTTTCTGATTGTAACGAGTCATTATGATCAGGGCCTCTTCTCTTCTTCCCTCTAGTTCATCAATACCATTTTTTAGGAGCTCCCCATTTTATTGTTCATTTAGTTCAGACTTGATGGTAAGACATCTAATTTCTACGGGGATGATTTCTTCTGCTCCATATGATAATACAAACGGTGTTTCTCTGTTGTTTCTCTCGGGGTCATTTTGTATGCCCATAGGACTGCGGGTAGCTCTTTTATCCATTTTCATTTTGTTGATTCTAGATACTTCTTCAGGTTATCAAGTATGACTTGGTTTGTTCTTTTCGCTAATTCGTTCCCCTGGGGGTAGTAAGGCGTGGAGAAATGGTTTGTGATTTTTAGATCTTTACAAAATTTTCTTACCAAGCTCTCGGTAAATTGAAAACCGTTGTCAGATACCAATATCTTGGGGATCTCATACCTGCACACCAAGTTCTTCCATATGAACCCTTTTACCTCTTCCTCAGGAATTATGGCAAAGGATTCGACCTCAATCCACTTACTAAAATAGTCTGTTGCAACTAACAAGAAACATTTTTTAGCAGGCGCCATGGGGAGTGGTCCAACAATGTCTAGGGCCCATTGCATGCACGACCAAGGAATAACCACAGTTTTGAGTTCCCCGGAGGCCATTTTTGCTACGGGCGTGAAACGCTGATACTTGTCGCATTTTTTCGTATAATGTTCGGCGTCTTGTTGCATTTGGGGCCAGTGGTATCCTTCATTCGTGACTTTATGGGCTAGTGATCTACCCCTGATGTGGTTTCCGCATACGCCCTCACAAGTACATACTGAGCTTCTTTTTCTTGTAGTCACTTCAGGTATGGTCTTACAAACATTTTCTTATGTAGTACTCTGTTAACCATTGTGTACGTGATACTTCATTGTCGTGTCTTTCTGGCAAGTAGTTTATCTTCAGGAAATGTTCTACTTTTTAGCAAGAGAATTATGTTGTCTTGCCAACTGGGCTCCCGTTCAATTTCTATATCGGCCACGTTGGTTAAAGGGAACGAGATGCTTGGTTCTTTCAAAACTTCTACGGGGATGTTCCTTCTATAAGGGAGGTGTAATGAATATCCCAGGTTTGCTAGGGCATCAGCATGCCCATTCTCCGTCCTTGGAATTTGTTGGATTTCATAATTTTTTAACATTTTGAGGAGATCATTCGCCTGTTGTAAGTATTTTATCATCCTTTCATCATTTGCTATGTATTCTCTCATGACATGTTTTACGATCAACATGACATCGCAGAAAATCTTAACTTTAGTTAGCTCATGTTCTTGTAGCAGGGATATTTCCGCGATCAGCACTTCATACTTTGCTTCATTATTTGACGCATTAAATTTGAAGGAGATGGAATGCTCCAATACTTCCCCAAAAGGAGTTTTTGCCACCACCCATGCTCATACTCCTCTATTGTTTGAAGCCCTGTCTACAAAGAGCGTTCAGGCTCCACTTTCTCCCATTTGGTGAGCTTCTCGTTCAACTTCCCTCCTGTGAAGTCGGCTAATGCTTGTCATTTTATTGATGCTCGGGATCATAGATGATGTCGTATTGGTTCAGCTCAGTTAACCATTTTGCCATTCTTCTGCATGTCTCCGTCAAGTTCATAAGAATTTTAATTAGAGATTCGGTCAATACTTTGATGTTGTGGGCTTGGAAGTAGGGCCTCAGCTTTCATGCTACAGTCATAATCGTTAACAGTGGTTTCTCCATTCGTTTATACCTTGTTTTAGTCGCTACAAAGCTTTTACTTACAAAATATATAGGCTTTTGCTTCTTTTGTTCTTCTTTGATGAGTACACACTCACTGCCCCCATTGAGACGGCTACGTATAATAGAAGTTATTCACCTGGAATAGGTTTAGAGAGTAAAAGAAGGGTAGTCAGGTACTCTTTAATTTTTGTAAATGCTTCCTCACAGTCTTCATTCCAATCGCTCGTGGAATTCTTCAAAAAAAGGTTTGCATCTGTCCATTGACCTGAAGATGAACCTGTTTAGGGTGGTCAATCTTCCCGTTAGCCCCTGAATTTCTTTGAGGTTCCGCGGGGACCTCATTTTCATAATTGCCTTCACTTGGTCTAGGTTTACTTTGACTCGTTGTTGTGTAATTAGATGTCCAAGGAACTTGTTGTTGTGTAATTAGATGTCCAAGGAACTTTCCCATTGACATCTCAAAAGTGCATTTCTTCGGGTTTAGCTTCATGGAATTTTGCCTTAGAATGGAGAAGGCTTCTTCAAGGTCTTGAATGTGGTGTCCCTGCTTCTTACTTTTGACCAGCATGTCATCAACATAGACTTCAATATTTTTTCCAATTTTCTCACGAAAAACTTTGTTCACCAACTTTTGATAAGTCGTGCCAGCATCCATTAGCCCAAAGGGCATGACTTTGTAGCAATAAACGTCGTACTCATTAATGAAGGAAGTCTTTTCCTGATCTAGTCGGAACATCCTTACCTGATTGTAACCTGAGTAAACATCCATGAATATGAGCAGTTCATTCCTAGAAGTGGTGTCTACCATCTGATCTATGTTTGGCAGTGGGTATTTGTCTTTAGGGCATGCTTTGCTTAGGTTAGTGAAGTCGACGCAGATTCTTCACTTTCCATTCTTTTTTCACACCATTACTACGTTAGCAAGGCATTCGGGGTCGTTCACCTCTCTGATGAAACCTACCGCTAAGAGCTTCTCAACTTCTTCTTTGATCACTTGATTCCTTTCAGAGGTGAAGCTTCTCTTTTTTTGTTTCACAGGTTTCATAGTGGGATTAGTGTTTAACTTGTGATAGATGATTTCCTCTGGGATGTTGGGCATTTCCTGTGCTGTTGCGGCAAACACATCTTTATTTTCCCTTAGGAATTCTATCAACTTTTTTTCTCACTTTCTTTGAGACGGGCACCAATATTTGTTATCTTCTGGATCCCTTTCTCTAAGCATAGGGGCTTTGTTTCCTCTTCTGCCTTGTACCTTAGGTCATCATGCCCGTCTTCCTGTAATTGCTATAGATCTGCGGGTCCCTCGGCCTTTTATGTGGCTTTTTTCTTTGTAAATTCTAAAGCAGTTACTGAACAGATACAAGCTGCGGCCTAGTCGCCTTTTATTGTTCTTACTCCTTCTGGGGATGGGTATTTCAACACTTGGTAGAATGTTGAGGGTACAATTTTCATTTTGTGGAGCCAAGCCCTTCCTAGGATTGGGTTGTATGGGAAAGTTGTTCCCAGCACCATGAATTCACTCGTACGGCAATGGGTATGTGCTTAATGGGAACGTTAGGGTTCCTTCTAAATAGATAATGGCTCCATTGAATTCGATCAATGATTGTGATATTCCTAGTAATTTCTGATCGCCCTTGGACATTTTCTCTACAGTTGCCTGATATACGATGTTTACTGTGCTTCCATCGTCTACCAAGACTCTCCCTAACAAGCAGTTGCCAACTTGTATTGAAATAACGAGGGCATCATTATGGTGCTAGTCATTTTCTAGATCGGAGTCGCCAAACACAAGCGGTGAGTCCCCGTTGCTAATTGAGTGCTTCAGCTGATGTCTTTCCAACGCTGATCGTTTGCAGTATATCTTCTTTTCCTTTTTGTCGTCCCTTCTTGTTCGGTTAATGTTATAACTGTGTCGATGATGCGTATGGGTTATTTCCCCTATTCTTCATATCCTCTTCTTGGTTGTCTTTCTCAATCTGGCATTTCTATTCGTCGCTTTTCACAAATTGGCTAAGGTACCATTCTTTGATCAGTTGTTCAATGTAATGTCCATTACTCTTATGATATAGCAATATTTTTCTTTGTCTTTATAGCTAGGTTCCTTAGTGAACGGGACTGGTCTTTTCATCCAAGGTTCATCTTTGATTGTCTCCAGTATTTGGTTAACCGGGATGGTCAACGGTGTGTAGATCTTGTCCCTTGGGTGGATTCTGTCAAAATCTCACCTCCGTTGGGAATTCCTGTTTTGTTGGGCCTTCTTCTCATCCACTCTTTATGTTTCGTCATGCTTCCTCCCTTCAGGTCTTGAGCTTCTTTCCTGCTTCCAAGATTCTTCTTCATTCCGTTCAACCGTTCTTCGCATACTTATTTTCTCTTCCTCCAACGTAATATAAGCTCGTTCCCGTTCAAAAACATATGCCATGGAAATGGGCTTTACTTTGAACAGGTCCTTAAAGAAAGGCGATTCGGGTCCAGACCTCATCGGAAGGCCAATCTAGCGAACCGGCCTTTGAAGTTCTTGATCTTGACCATTTAATCTTTGAAGTAATGGGTGTATTCTCGCATGGACTCCCCTTCCTTGGTAGAGATTATCATCAGATGTTCCAAGTCTTCCATGACGGTACGGTATGTTGAGTACTATTCTATAAAAACTGAGGACATAATAGCAAAGTTAGTGATTGAGTGCATTGGTAAGGAGTGGTACCACTTTAAAGTCATCCCTTCTAAACTAATAGGGAGCATTCTACACATCAACTTGTCACCTTGTTGGTACAGTGCCATGTCTTGTCTGAATCATCAGAAATGGTCTATGGGATCAGACTTTCCTTCGTAACATTTGAACTTGGGCACGGTGAAATCTTTGTGTACGGGTGCTGCTAGAATTTCTGGGCCTAACGGTGTCTTGATACGAGACTCGAGGTCCCTTTTTCCCGTACTCCCAAGATTCCTTATCTCTATCATTATTTGGTCAAACAGCTCATCGACTGCTTCTTTTAACATGATTCAGGGTTGCCTTCACAAGGTTTCACGATTGGACTTCTTCTTCTCGTCGTTCTCGTGGTCCCCTTGCCTCGTCTTGTTGGTCTCCCTTAGAATGGGTTTCTTGTTCGTCATCATTCACCTGTTGGCTTACTTTTGCTCGTGTTTTCACGAGTTCTTGTTGGAACGTGTTGATTTTCTCTTGCACATTCTGCCATACGTTATGCACCACTTCAGTATTCCTTCTTTCCATCTCGTGCATCTTGTTAAGGATCATCTGCAGCATTTTTGTGGGTGGGGTCGGTTGATCTGCATTCTCGTCTCTGTTTCTGGGCTCGTCATTTCCATTAAGAGCCGTGTTGGATCTGGTTTTAGGCATGCTTATGGTTTGTAGGGTATGTCTTTTGAGCCTTTTTCTCATACTCTCAATGAAAGTACCAAAATGTAAAGAATTTTTCTCGGCGTCCTCAAGATTAAGGGGAAAATGTATTGATGTGGGTGAAATTTGTATTAGTATTAGTGATACGTAAAGAAATGCTAACTTGATGATCCCCCCAAAATCCTCTAAAGTTCAAAGTTCGTCCTTTTATTGAGTAGATTGACTTCATATATATCTCCTCAATTGCATGAGTTTCACTAAAAATAACCAAATAATAATCAAAATATCAGGCGAGGTCAGGCCTATGATAACACTCATTCGTGAGATATTCTTTCTTCTTTATCTTACATCTGTCACACTTAGCCGCCCATCAATCACTATCACATGGCAGTTCCCTGTGGTTCTGAGCTAATTAGTCAGAACCACTTAGTGACTTACCAATATGTCTTATCCAAGCGATGTAGTCTTACCCAATCAATCATGGCCACTTGACTGTCAGTATGAACCCTCCTTTTCGTTCTCATGTTCTGTGCCGTCCAGGAGGTAAGAATTCTCCGTTCTCGAGATGTCGATTCCCGTTCTCGAGATGTCAGTTCCCGTTCTGGAGGTAATGATCTCTTATTCTTGAGATGTCGGTTCCCGTTCTGGATGAGATGATCTCCCATTCTTGAGATGTCGGTTCCCGTTCTGACCTCCCGTTCTCGAGTTGTCGATCCCATTCTGGAGGCGATGATCTCCCGTCCTCGAGATGTCTCGCGACTTCAGCCAATCATATGCTTCTGCTTTCTTGACGCTTCTCATGAGTCCGAGGTGAGTCCATTTTGTTACTCGTGGTAGTGAAGTGTTTTTTACCCGTTCAGGATTCAAATTTCACATGAAACCCTAAATAGTTTTTTGAACTTGATATCTCTTAATTGATATTTCAAACTCTGAATCGAGGATTCGTCTCAATGGGGACTAGGAAGGAAAAAAACAGAACTCTCATTTTATACATAGAAAAAACAGTTGCCAAAGTAATTTTTTAATTTAATCTAAAAATTTGTTAAAATTTATTTAGTTTTTAGTGTTTAACTATAATTTTTAATCTTATTATTTAATTTTACTAGGATAAAACAGTTTTAATAAGTATATGTGCCAATTTATTCAACCTAATCTAAATTCTAAATTTATTAGTCAATTTATTATATAATTATTTAATAACAAAACATTGCATTCTTCCGGACAGTTATTAAAGAATAAAAAAAATGGAAGTAGTTCACACGCCCACCGTACCGCGTGATCCCATGATACTCAGTGATGAAGGGAATCATCCCTCTGTTAAGTTTTCTACTCCCCAATCGTCTCTCTCCTTCTTCATTTCGCCAACTTTCAACTATTTATACTTCAGCCCTCCAATAATCCCAAATTCCTCAGCTCCCGTAAAACATCTTCACCTCTCTCCACTCACTCTCCATTTCAGTTTTTAATCTATTGTTGCTCCATCTTACCTATCTCAAATTCTCCCATTTTCAGCCTTTCATCTCCTTATCCTTCAAAAACTAGGGTTCTGTTCATACTGAGTGAAAGTGTTCTAGAGTTTGGAGCTGTTTTGGAATTTTCGATTCAATGGAGGCCAGGCCCACTGCATGTGGCGTATCTTTGCCGATGCAATCGCCACAGCAGTCGCGGAAAGGATGGCGCGCCGTTTCCGACCATCATTCGGTTCGAAATGTTGAGGAGGTAGTGTTTGTATTGGAAGCCGAAGTTTGTGCTAATTGTTTGTTTGCTTAATGAGATAATGTGGATAACTGACTGACATTTGGACCGAAATTAAGTGGAATTTTTTAAACTATAAGATTGTAGTCGAAAGATTGCTCGTGGCAACTTTTACCTAAGATTATAGTGACAGTATGTGGTTTATCGAAGTACTTGCCTCCTTGGGTTTATTGGCTCCGCACTTAATGGCTTCTGGTACTTTTAAAACGTGGTGTTGACGATATTACTGAACACTTAAATGTTTTTTCTTCCGGCATGGAGGGAGCAATGGCTCCTTGTTTTTATTTGAATTTTTCAGTCAGCTGAGATCGCCTCTCTCTGGGGCGAAAAAATAAAACAACACTGGAATCCATAATTTTTTTTTTTTGGATTTTTCGTATGAAGGTTAAAATGATCCGAGCCTCAAAATGGTAAATCAATGATATGTACGAGAAGTTACGGACGAACTATCAACTTTTTTCATTTCGTTTTATGGGAATTGAATTATATATAGAGAGTGTGCTCTTGGTAATCACTGAGATAGACTAACCCCACAAAAACCCAAAAAAAAAGGAAAGAAACGAAAAAGAAAAACTATCAATGAAATAGAAGTCTTAAGCAATTTTATCTCACCACTTTTTAAGCTTATACCCTTAGGTGCTGATTTCATTTGGTTCATAGATGACAGTTATATAGCTTATTATGCAGTGTTTTCTCTGATGATAAATTCGCATAGGATTTCCTGGTTTAATTTGTCTTAGTTTCATATGACTGCTGATATTAAGCTTAGAAGTATAAACTTTAGTGTTATTTTCTTTCTCTTTATATCCATGCAACTGAATGCCCATCTCATTAATTGTGTTTAAGAACTTTCTTGGTTGTATTTTGTTTACTAATTGACTTTTTATATGATTCAGAAGTTAGAGCAAGTGAATTTAGGGAAATCTGATGAAAGAACTATAGATGAGGTAAGGGCTATGCTTACAGAGTTAGAAGTAGCTTTAGTATAGCAGAATCTTTGGAGGCTAAGATGTGTTCTGTTTGTTGAGGTGCAGCGAGGAAGAGAACCACTTGGTGTGGATTTATGTTCAATAACAATAGACGAGAATCTGAACAACGACATCTTGGAGCAGCGGTTTCATGATGTAGCTACACAAAAGTTGCAACTACAACAGATGGAAATTGAACTTAGAGCTCATATTATTGCAAGATCTAAGATACTGGAGTTACAAAAGAGTTTTGATGCTCAATTAAAAAAACATACTGATGCTGCTGTAAAACTACAGGTTTGAAACTGTTATCAGAATTATTTATTCAGGAGGGGAGGGGGCAATATAACTTGAGAAAGTAGATTTTTCTCATTAATAAACAAATTTTCTACCATGTTATCAACCTATTATGCTATGACATGATATTAAGATAGAGTAGTTACTGCAAGTTAGGTTTGAGATGCTGGATGTGGACATTTGAATAAAAAAGTGACTAATTTAATTTAGCCATAATAAAGAACTGGTTATCTACGATAGCTGATAGAATAATTTTCTACTACCATTGGAAGTCCATTCATGTTAAATGAAGCTTTTGTGGTTGTGCAGGAACAACTCCATGAGAGGGAACAATCCTTTCATGAGTTACAAAGGACAATAGAAGATAAAGATAGAGAGCTGCACGCAATCAAATTAGACAAAGAAGCGGTTTGTTGAGTTCTTGCATATGTTTGGTTTCAAAGACTGTAATAAGGTATCTTGATTACTCATTATTTAATTACCATCTCTCTTATATTTGTTCTGCAGGCATGGGCCCAAGAAAATCTTCTTAGAGAGCAATACAAAGAACTCGCAACATACAGGTATGCATTTTTAGGGTGATATCTGTACGGGCATGATTTAATTACCATCTCTCTTAAATTATTCATTTTTTTAATTTCGTACAAATGGTCTCTAAAATGACTAACTCATATATCACGAATAAATGCATAATTTATGTTACTGAATGAGTGTTTTTTCCCTAAAAAATTTCCGAGGGTACTTGCAAAGTTCACTGCTAAAAATTGTGTTTACTGTGTGAGAAGATTTCCCCTTGCATCTTGATTGTTTTTAGTCTTTGCAGCTTCGTCTGCTTTTCAATAGATATCTAATTATGTAGGGGTTTTGTTGGTTTAGAATTCTGAACATATTTGATTCTTCTCTCTTTGTAGAAGAGAGCGTGATCATTCGGAAGCTGAAAGGTCCCAGACTATGAAACAGATTCATGACCTTCAGGAACATGTCCAAGAGAAAGAAAGTCAACTTCTTGAGTTACAGGAACAGGTTTACACATTATTTGATGTGCTGGTTTTCTCCTATTGACTTCTTGTTGAACACCCAAGCTGTGACCTTGGTTAAAGTCAAATGTAAAATCAAACCTCTTTATTTGTTGAGAATTCATTTATATTACTGTATTACAGATGTGAGCTGTCATATTATTATGATGTATGTCTGATTAAAAAAATTATTTAGTATCAGAAAGTGTGATTTTTGTTCTTAAAAGCAGAATGCGACGGATTAAGATGTTCTATGGCTAACATATATGTTGTTGTACAGCATAGGATCGCTCAAGAAACTATTCTTTACAGAGATGAACAATTGAGAGAGGCTCAAGCTTGGATTGTTCGTGTCCAAGAAATGGATGCTATGCAATCAGCTACAAACCAATCATTGCAGGCAGAGCTTCGAGAACGTACAGAACAATATAACCAGCTCTGGCTTGGCTGTCAACGACAGGTAGATTTGGGTTGGCTTTTTTTTCAAACTGTTTTTCTTTTGTTTACTTGAGGATGTACTGCTTTATACTCTCATTTTCCTTTATGTTATTTCTCCGGTCTGCATTTATGTGGAAAACTGTATGCATCTAGTTTTATTATGCAAAATATCCATTTTCTGCTGTAGTTGCTTTTAGAAATAAATTATACTCTCAATTGTCATTACCAGCTGTGATTTCATCGGATATAATTTGTTTTTTTATCGGTAAAGGATAATGTATTATTCACAAAGGAACTGTGAGAAAGGGTAGATACGACCTAAACGCTATTTTGATCAGACATAATTTATTAGTCAGTAGTCAGTTGGAAATGCAATGTCTCTCTCTCAAGTCAACTCTAATTGGCTTGAATCTTGATCCTAAGTCTTGTTTGTTGTTGTTAGTTCACAGAAATGGAGAGATTTCACATTCATACAGTACAACAGCTTCAACTTGAATTGGCTGATGCAAGCGAAAGAAGTGGATCTTACAAGGATGAGTCACATGCATCCCAAAGAAATTCGAAGGATGTATCTCAATGCACAAAGACCAATGGAAACCAACCAGATAGTGATGGAGATGCTGTCTCAAGTACAAATACAGTTTTATTGTCAAATGGCAATCCAGAGAACATTCGATCTTTAGCATCAACTATCATTGCGCCAAGCCAGGTAGACATGTTTATTCCTGTCTTTATTGTGAGACATTTTTCAAAAAGCTGATTTTATTGTTTGCTGAAGTACAATTGCCCTTGTGATTCCTATAAGAAATAAGAATTAACCATTTATTTGGTAGCTGGATTGGAACCATTATAGATCTCCCAAAAAAAGGAAAAAAGGAAACACAAATCGCACCCTTGCTTCATAGCTTGAAACTGAGGAAAAACTTGAAGAAGCCATGTCTATATGGAAAAATGCAGAAGCGTGTAGTAATATAATGTAGAACTTTGATTTAAGATAGTATGTGATATATGTAGTCGGAGGTTCTCACGTGATAGATGAACCTTGCAATGACACCACTTTATTATGTTAGTCCTTATCTGAAGTCTACAAATCTCTAGATGGTCAAATGATTGTACCATCGTAGAAGTACAATTTTTATGATTAATTCTCCTGGAAATTGCCTTCTTTTTATTAAAATTAGTTATCTGACGCTAGTTGTGTAGTTTGTATGAATTACATGCTACATTAATCGGGGATTAAGTTTTTACTCCTAATACTATTTTGTTTTCATTACCAGACGGATCATGTCGCCGGTGTTCCAATTGCTCCATCTTTGCTCGGGATGCCTACCTATATTCCACCTGGACAGATAACAGCCTTGCATCCATTTTTTATGAACCAGGGGATTCATCAGTCCGTATCATCGGTTTCTCAGTCTCATGTGGGAAATCTTCCCTCTATACCAACAATATCATCCGTCCAACAATGCCCAAGCGAACAGGTACAAGAAGCAGATATATCTTTACATACATTAATATTTCTACTACCCGTGCTTATATGGAGAGTATTGTTTCTAGGCTGTATTGGAGGGGTCAAAAGTAGATACAGAGGTCAATATTCAATTATCCAAAGATGATCAAATCGTAGCAAGATCGGATATGGAATACAACTACGAGATATCTGGTACTGGCCAACCTCTCCATCCAGATTATCTGAAAGCTCGTATCAGCCAAAGGACAGAATCTGACCGAACACAGGTTTTCGGATGCTGTTATTCATAAAGTAATAGGTTGAATAGTTTTTTTTCTATGGAATTTTGGCTGACTGAAGTCTGTTTCAGGTTGAGTCAATTGATAAAGGGTACCCGGTAAATTCCCAGCCTGAGCACGGACAGCAACAGAGATTCCCCCACTCTGATGCTTTAAGTATCGATCCTCATCAGCTTAACGGGGAAACTAAGGTTCCTTTTCTTTTTCACTGCTTATATCTTTTTGCGGTTTTAAACTTGAGCGTTTAGAAGGCTTTAGAATTGGCTAATCCTTACAACAGGCCCAGGGACATAGTGTTGTTACTTCAAGCAACGATGGACAAGAGGGACCAGTTTTGAACAGACAGCAATCAATTTCCCCAGTCAGCACTTTATCCTCTGATAATTCCTCAATCCATTCTGTTAGTCTTAGTAATACCACAACTAACAGGGATCCTGGAGCTGTTCTGCCTGATACTATTGTTTCAGCCGCGCAGACAAGTTTACCTATATCGAGCTCCCTTGAAACTTCCCTTCTTGATGAGAGAGCATTGTTGGCTTCCATAGTTCGCACAATTCCAACTGGTGGTAGAATTCGGATAAGTTCAACGGTAGTTTCTCCGTGTTCTGATACTTCTGCATCAATGGGATCGTTATGTTTTTCCATTTGTTTAATGTGAGGATGTCTTTTGTTGGATGCAGCTACCCAATAGGCTGGGCAAGATGCTTGCACCTCTACATTGGCATGATTACAAGAAAAAGTACGGAAAACTAGAAGAATTTGTAGCTGGTCACCCAAAAGTGAGTCTCGCCAATATTTGTGTGCATTGTGCGCTGTATTAATGTATCATGATAGATGATGTAGATGACACAGTTACCTTACAACTATAACTTTTGATCTCAGTTATTTGTGATTGAGGGTGACTATATTCAGCTTCGAGACGGAGCACAAGAGATGATAGCAGCTACAGCAGCTGTCGCGAAGGTTGCTGCAGCAGCTGCTGCTTCATCTCCTTACTCCACATATATGCCTTCCGTGGCTGTTACTCCAATGGCACAGCCCCATCGACTCAAAAAGGTTCCATCCAATGATCCTAAAAATGTGAAAACTGAAGACAATTTTCAAGGAAATGCAGTTCATTCTATACCATAATTAATTATCCTTAACTGCGTGTGATGATGCAGAATCAGCAGCAAAATGGTGCTTACCTTGGTGTTTGTGAAGATATGTCGAATGTAAAGCTTTTGAAAAAGTCAAATGATTATAGAGAATTGAATGGCCTTGAAAACAAGCCTTGCCAGTCATTTGTACCAATTAAAGATGGGAATGTGGCGCGAACTCATGATAGATCATCAAGTGTGAGCAGTAACCAAAGCTCAAATTCGGCTAATGGGAGACCTAGCTTCGTTTTTGCTGGAAAGCAGAAGGGCAGGTAGTGCTTTAAAGCTTCAAAGGTATCCCGGATATCTCTTTAATATTGTTATCATATAACATCGAGCTTGATATATCTTGAATATTTTGTCTCAGTTCCTTAGCATGGCTCTGATGCACCCAAGTGTTCTTTTACTAAATACTTTTTAAGGTTGACTAAGTTATCTATAATGTGACGTGCAATGCACGTTGTATTGTTCGCCTTAGAATTTAAATTAAGTATGAAAAATAATAATTAGAAAAAATATGTAATATTACTTTTTAATTTAAAATCAACACAACATTTATTTAAATAAAATTAATGAAAGTTTCGGATGAATGCAAATAAGATAGACATGTTAGAACTCGTTATAAATTTATAATAGACGCTAATGACACTTAAAGGTTAAAACTTAAATAAATAATCACACATCTTTTGTATCCCCTTTGTATAGTTTGCTTGCACTTTGTACTGTTACTTGTCCATTGCGATCTCACCGTTTTGTAAACTTTTATACTCATCCTTTTGGGCACATAAATCATGTATAGACAAAAAAGAGTGAAGTTGGATTTTATGGCAAAAGAAAGAATCAAATTGTATCAACAAAGAGAAACAGTGATTATAGTGAAATTAAATAGATGGATAATTAACAACTAATAAAGAATAAAATGAAGAGAACACACTACCATAAAAATTTTGGTTTGCAAAAGCAAAACTAACACAACGAATTTCGAAGCTTGCATGGCAACAAACAACTAAACTTTACTCGTAAGTATATTCCTGCTATCAGGAAGCGAACTGATGGTGAGCAATATGAGACTGTAAAAGTCAAAGAATGAAAGAAGAATACTATGAGGAAGTAAGCAGTGTAATAGAAAAGAAAATGTTGGTGTCTAATAAAATTAAGAGAACGCACACTACGTAAAAAATTTGGATTGCTAAAGCAAACTAACACAAAATAAATTCTATCTCCACACTGCTTCATGTTGCAACCGTTGAGCAATATCCTTTCCCTTAATTTTCCACCACCCCAAACACCACTACTACCGCCTCCACTAGTTCACCTTTCCGGCCGCCTTTGATTGATCAGTTAAGTAGAGAAGAAGTGTTTGAAAAAAATAATATTGGTGCTACTGTTAGTGAAAAATATAATCAAATAAGAACACATTTTTATATCATTTATCCTCTGTTTTTCTTTGCAGAAATTAGTATGGAAGGAGATTATCCACATTAACACTGCAATAGTGCAGAACTTAAAGAAATCAAAGGGATAACATGTTCTCGCGGATGACCAAACCACACCTACCCATTGCTGAATGCCGCATATGAAATACATTAATTGAAATGATTAGCTGATATTTTTTTGTTGTCTTAATTTTCTAGTGCGTGCTTCTCTGATACTATATACACATCAACTAAATATTTGCAATCTACAGTTCTATTCATGCGCACAATTGTGCAGCATATAGTCCATTTTTTTAGTCAGCTTTTTTACTTTCATTACCAATGTGGTTTTCACTGAGGGGTGACTGTTTGCGGGTTTACTGACGGTCCAAGCAGGGAAGATGAAAACATTTAAAGTGGTCCATCACTTATCCGAACGAAGGTCTGAAATTTCTCTATTTTAGGGAAAAATTAAATTAGAAAAGACAAGGAAGAATCGACGCGAATGAATGGGAAATAAATTCGTAAAACAATAAAAAAAATTATGATTAATCTGATTTTTATTCGCAATTGAATAATGAATAGAAAAGGATAAATCCTTAATTATTAAAATTTATTTCAGTGCGTAGAAAAAAATTCAGGTTCTGGGCATCTTATTTGAAGCGAGATAATTTAGCGAGACATGTAGCGTATCTCATTTACGTTTCCTTGCTTTATTTTTGTCACATTTATATTCCCTTTTTTGGTCAAACATTTAGCTTTGTTGATGATTTTCAAGTTTGGCTTCAATATTATCCCTACGTGAGGATGTAATATTTAATATTTATTGACTCTTGGGTTTGGTACGGCTATTATAAGAATAATTGTGACTGGCAAATTTATTGATAAAGTTTGATGATAATATTTCAGAACTTTCAAATTTAGTAATAAATGATAAATTTTGAATATTATCTGGAGAGTAAAATTACTGTGTGTTTGGTACCTAAAATGTGGAAAGCTTTTAGAAAAATTATATAAAGTACTGACAATAATTAAATTAATTATTTTTAACGACATCAATAAAATTAAATACAATAATTTTTAACTAAATTATTTATTTTACTTACACCTTATAAATACAATCTAACTGCACCTATACTCGATGAATTCAACCGGACACCATATAAATACAATCTAAATAATTTTTTATGTACATAATTCACTTCACCAACAATCTCGTTGATAAAAATTTATAGTGCTTAGAGGAAAATACTTAAAACAAACCGGTGGTTGTTTTTTTTTTAGAAAAAAATCTTTCTAGTTTATTATTTCATCACTCTCATTATTCATTAGAGAATGAGATCTCAGATCTCCTTTTTTTATTAAATTTTTGTTGTCATACTAATTATGTTTTCTTCTATTTTCATAATAAAATCTTTTCCTCCATCTAGTCTAGATTTATGATAGTTTTTCTCCATAAATTTAGATATATAATGTTTTCCTTCAGTAGCATTCATTTTATGATTGTTTTCAATAGATCTTGCTCAGATCTACAAGTTTTGGTGATTGATTGAGACAGATTCTTCATTGGATCATTTAACATAACGTATTTCAACCGATTTCAGTCAGGCAAGCCTTTTGGGTGGCTGATATACTTAGAACGAGCCAAGATGAAAAGCTATATATTATCATTCATGTTCGTTTAATAGTTTTCTTATTGTCATGACTGATTTATGTATTTTGGTTGTTAAGTTTCTGTTGATTTTTTTAGATTTGATTTATCTTTGTTGGTAGATCTGGTTTATCTAGATATGTACTCTTTTTTTAAATAAAAAAATGACAAATCTTAGAGCATATTTACCAAATTCTTGAATTCGGAATTTGGATTGTGAGTTTAGATTAAAGATTGAGTTTTAGGATTTGGATTCAAAATTTAGATAAAAAATTTAGGGGACGATTACTAAATTTTTAGAATGAGGATTTAGATTGAGTACTTGGATTAACATTTTGGATTTAGGATTTTGATTGATGATTTGGATTTATGATTTGATTATTGTGTTTACTACAAATTTGAATTATGTTGGATTAAACGATTTAGATTATATTAGATTATATAAGTATATTATAATGTCCTTCAATTAATAAATTGTTAGTTTGAGTGGTGATTTAAAATGAGTATTTTGACTTTGCACATCAAAACCAATAAATATTTAGATTTGGATTTATAGTCTCCCAATTTTAGTTAGATTATAAATACATAAATTTTCTATTTTAAATACAATTTTGTCACAAGTTTTCAAAAACATCAAATATAGAACTTTTAGAAAATATTTAATTTCTAGTAATTTGATTTTTAATAGTGTTTCTATTTTTGTAGTTACTAATATTCTCTCTCCGAAACTCCAGTTTATCTCTCTCTCCATCTCTCTCTCCGAAATTCCAGTTTATATCTCTCTCCATCTCTCTCTCCGAAATTCCAGTTTATCTCTCTCTCCATCTCTCTCTCCGAAATTCCAGTTTATCTCTATCTCCGTCTCTCTCTCCGAAATTCCAGTTTATCTCTCTCTCCGTCTCTCTCTCCGAAATTCCAGTTTATCTCTCTCTCCGTCTAACTCTTATTGTGGTGTATATATATATATATGCATATTATATCAATATAATTTGTAATATATATAATATTATATTTACATGTATGTGTTTATATTATATTTTATGTATATATATTATACAAACATGTAGGGGGAAAAAAATACCCGGGCTAAAGCCTACTCAATAATATTCCCGAACAAGGTCCAAACTCTCATTTCTCGGGTAGGGCTCATATTAAGTCTAAACCGAGGACTCATTCGTGACCGAAGTTACCATGATGACTGATGCACCCTCCACGATCAAATCGATGGACGCGACTTCACCTATACTTACTAATGAGGTCACACGGATGGTGAGGTAATCTCATATCCAGGATCGTGGCTCTTCGCGATAGTCAATATCATTTTCATGTCACAATAAAATATAATAATCAGTCATATAATAAAATGGTACGCAACATTAAATCTATGAGACAATCTCAATTGTTGTTAAAAAGTATAAGATGATAATCAAAATATCCTATTCAGAAAATATTCTCCATGAATATCTTCATTTCTTATCAAAATAAGGAATGAACCTTGAACCTGGACGTTTGATTGATACAGAAAATCATTATAAATATATCATGATCTCCATTAAACAGTAAGCATTCCTCTCTATTACTAATGTTATTTTAAACACTTTACTGACTTGATTGTCGGAGTGCATTAGATGGGGAACCATCCCGATGCTCTGCCTACTATTTTTCATAATCGTTCTTGATTTTTACAGACCTCTAAACGAATCATCGAGTAACGCGTGACAGAATCATCGCTAGTCAATACGAGTGTATTTTTCACATCAACATTTGACGCCAACTATGGGAACATAAATCTCCCCTTTTCAAAATTGATAAAAAAATAATCCGCCGCCACGATGGTCACAACAACGGTGAAACGAATCAAAACGGGAATGATAAAGGAAATATTGGGATCGGCGTATCATCTTTACTGCCCCGAAGAACCGCCGCTGACTACATAGCCGTATGTTGACAGCCCACCGACGAGCATCGTCATTGCCGTTGAGGGACGATGTTGTTGCCTGAGGTCTCGAACCGCTGCAAAGCTGCCACAATCATCGAAAAGCCTCGAATCGCCGCGGAGCTGCCACCATCGTCAACTCCAACTGCGCTGTCTACGGCCGAAAACACCCACGGCTTCGCCGCTTCCGTCCTTGTCCAAGCCAAGAACCGCAGAGAAAGCCGAGGAGAGAGGATCTCCTCTATTACCGAACGTGTAACCCAGATCTATAATAAAGGAAAAGCTAAATTTCTGCTTCAGATGTACGCAAAACGAATGACTTTCAAGATCAAAACCACCCACGACAAAAGAAGATCTCCTCCATTGCCGAACTTTAAATCTCAGACTACTTCAAGTGAAATGTTTTCAGATTCCAAAATATCCATTAAAGGGCCCAGACGAAGTTTTCAGGCCGATTTAAGCCATTTCCGAACAAAAACGGCTGCCGGGGGCAACCTAATGGGCCACTGGCAGCGGCGGTCTCCTTCTCTACCCGTTTCTAGCTTTTCGGGTTTACCTACCCGGTCCATACCCAACTCGCGCATGTCCATGAGAGCTCCAGTCTGCGCCCATGCATGACTCGCTCGAGACCCGCAGGTCCCAATCTCCGTGTAGACCCTTTCCAACTGCTATTAGGCCCAACTACATAAGCCCAGCTCGCGCCCATGTAAAGAGCCCAAGAGAGCTCACAGAGAGGGTCCAGCTGCTGGGCGCAACCCCGGACCCACGATCTGACTCGATCCACGCCCGGCCAACCTGTTGACCTGCCGGCTTTGGACCAAGTCTTCCCTCCAACAGGCCCAACGCCTCAAATGCTCCTCACAGGCCCAACGCCTCGTATGCTCCTCACAGGCCAAACGCCCTTCCCTCCTTCGAATGGCCCACATTATCTCCTCACATCCCTGCCAAGTACCGAGAACAAAAATCAACAAAATAAAAAGTAAGTGGACCTAACCTATTGAATCATGATTATATCCTCTATTCTGATATTTAAATTTGATATAGATGAAATTGGAACAGTGGATATTTTTTATTTCATTTTTACATTTCTTTGGACTACGCAGGAATCTGTTGATATTTCTGATTAAATCCTCTTATGTTCCATAGGAAGAAATTTCCATTCCCTTTCTCTGTGGAGAAAGGTTTATTCCAAGTCACAACATATGAGCCATTTAAAATATCTTTTTTTGATTTCATAACTATTAATGTCAGAAGAATAATGTAATTATTTGTATCACTATTATTTAATATTACTGGACAAAAACAAGTTCCAGTATTCGGATACAAATCACAAAACTCGGATCTGCATTATTTTGGATTTTTATTCTTCCAAAATCAAGAGTCACATAGATGATCTCTATTAAATTTTTTAGGTGCATTATTTATTTTTATGCTCAAATTTACTATTTTTTTCAAGAAGATTTTTGAAAGCCCTTTAAATATTCAGTATAATATTAAGCATGAGCTTACTACAACCAACGAGATCCTAGAACATAATAAAAAGTCACATGATCTCTGAATTATATTACTACAACGCCTCCACACGAGGCCTATAAATCATTTTGGTCCGCTCAGTAGGGGATAAGAAACTATAAATAGAAATACGATGTAAATCTCTAAGGAATATATAAGTGTTGTAAAACACAGGAAAAATGCTCCCACGAGAGAGTAAATACGCTTGTCAAGACCCGAGAGGTCACTGATCACGTAAATTCTCCCACGAGAGAGAAAATATAATTATCAAGACCCGAAAGGTCACGAAATATGGGTACGCTCCCACGAGAGAGTGAACACAATTATCAAGATACATGAGATCACAAATGATGCAAATGCTCCACGAGAGATCAAGCATGATTATTAAAAATCAAGAGGTTGCGGATTACACATATGCACTCACAAAAGAGCAAGTAAAATTACCAAGTCCCAAGATGTCACATATTTCACAAACGCCCCACGACAGAGCGAACATTTTTATCAAGACCCAAGAGGTCCACTGCCATGACTGGATAGACAACGAGGTGGTGGTAAAGAAGAAGAATTGAAAATGTAAGATCTATAGACTTCACGAACCTAAACAAAAGCATGCCCAAAGGACAACTTCCCTCTTCCAAAAATTAATCAATTGATGGACGCTACAACGGGGCACGAGATGCTCAGTCTCATGGATGTCTTCTCCGGGTACAATCAGATACTCATGCATCCATTAGACCCAAAGAAGATGACACGGTGGATAGAAGCACGGGGAAAGAATCCTCAAACGTGGAACGAGCACAAGATGCTTAGTCTCATGGATGACTTCTCTGGAGTTGGCGAGATTCAGCATCATATATAAACCCCAGACCGCAATCAATGCTCAAGTACTCATTGACTTTATCACGGAGATGACACTATTTCAAGGAAATGAGGGATCAAACAGTACGGAAGATGTCACAGAAGATGACACGATGGATAAAGGGATATGGTCATAGATACCTCAAACGAAAGACCTCAACCAAGGTGACGGCCTAACCAGTCCTCCTTATCACTTAAGATGATCTGGAGAAAGACCCTACATAGGGCAAAATGACCACGAAAATATGTCGTGGCACCTGAGGACATTGGATACCTCGGATGGAAGACCTCATCCTAGACCATTGATTGAAAAGGTCTCCTTATCACTTAGATGATTTGGATTAAGACCCTGTATAGGGCGCCCGAGGTCACAGAACCCTCGGATAGAAGCCCTCACCAAGGCTAGGTGAGGCCTCATTTTCACCAAAAATGATTAAGAGAAAGACCCTACATAGGGTAAAATGACCACAGTAATATTTCATGGCGCCTGAGAACATTGATCCCTCGGATGAAAGACCTCGCCCAAGACCATGGCTAAGAGGCATCCTTATCACATAAGATGATCTGGAAAAAGACCATATGTAGGGTAAAAAGACCTCCCCAAGGCGACGACCTATCAAGGCATCTTTATCATAAAAGATGATTTGGAAAAGACCCACCTAGGGAAAAATACCACGATATTATTTCATGGTGCTAAGTACATGAGATGCTCGGATGAAGACTTTGATAAAGGCCACAATCACTGAGGCCTCCTACATTGGGCATAAGAACCACGGTTGTCTTCCATGATACCTGAAGTTACACAGATGACTGCGACCGTCACTCAGATGACTATGAGATCTGAAGCACACAGATGACTGCGACCGTTACTCAGATAACTATGAGATCTAAAGTCACATAGATGACTACGCCCTTCACTCAAATGATTATGAGATAGGAAGTCACCAGATGACTACGACGATCACATAGATGACCATGATACTCCAAGTCACACAGATGACTAAGGCACACAAAGTCACCCAGGATGACTATATTGGATTTAAAGACACAAAAATGATTATAACACCCAACGTCACCCAGATGACTGTGGGACTCAAAGTCACACAAATGACAATGGTACCCCAAGTCACATAAATGGCTAAGTACCCCAAGTCACACATGTGACTAAGTATCTATACTCACACAGATGAATAAGTACCCTAAGTCACCCAGAGACTATATTACTCTACATAGATGATTAAGGTACCCGAAGTTACCAAGATAACTAAGGTACCCAGAATCACAATTATAAAAATGACACCCTAAGTCACACTAATGACTACGACACCGAGATTTGAATCTCATAAACCTTAAAGGATCTTGGTACTCCACTAAAGATGACTCCAAATGATCTCATCATCAAGAATTAGTCAGACGCAATTTGAACATAAGAAAAAGAAGGCTTCAAAACCTACCGCTAGAAAGCATGAGCATTGATGACTTACGAGTTACGCCCGCAGACATGCCAGCACACAAAGATGCAACGACGAGCTCAACAGAGCGAGCATTATATTTTAAATTAAGGATATCAACCACAAGATCGAACACAAACTCATTGCTCAATGGGGTATAATTTTTTATATATTTGGGGCATATATGCTAAAGACCTTCCATAAGTCCAAAATATTGCCAAACTTAGGACATGATGATGGGGGCATCACCATATAGATACTCAGAAGTCCTTCGTTCTCCAAGAAAATACCCGCTCGATCTTCATCAAGGTTAGCTCAAAGACACCCATTGTACAAGCTATACAAGAAAATCACTATAAATTTCAAACAAAGCAACAGACGACTTAGACAGTCGAATCACTACGTGACTTGGACAGACCAATAAACTCAAACATTGAGTTACGAGAAAGAGTCAACAACCAAAGCATCAAAACATTCGATTCCCAACCACAGCTTAGTTTCTGTAAATGTAACTCTAGAAAGCAAGAAGAACCCCCAGGAAGCATGCCTTTGAGTGTAATAACTCCATCATCTGCCACGCGACATGAGATGCCAAATTAATGTACCAGATACATGGTCAAGTATAGATGAACACGAGAATTCAACGTAGGATTTCAGAAAAAATCTTATCCTTAAGAAGACCCAATAACGCCACAGTGTCAAGTCGATCTCACAGTAAAGAAATCCCAACAGACTGGCCGTCTTATCGCCTACATCAGACCAAAGGAATTCAATCCTAACACCAAGTCCTCATGATGCGTTCAGGCAAAGGTGTAAACGTTTTGTTGATATGACCACTAATCCAACTCAAGTCGCCTGATTGCCAGATGAAAATCATAGGGACTCGATCCCGATAATTACTCGGAGCAACTCATACAAACCTAAACCACAAAGCTTCAAGTCCCAACACGATCACGTACATCATTACATGCAAAAGTCCAACATTAATCAAGATGATGACATTTTTACCAAGAGTCAATTGACAAATATGAAGAAAGCTCGTCTTAGGCACAAGATGCTCTAAGATGCCATCATGAACCAACAACAAATACTTAGATATTTGGACACAAACTCTACTGTTTGACGATCTCAACCCCAACATATGCTTAACACTCGATTAAATGCAAAGACAGAGCCTTAAGTAAAAGCTCATGGCTTCATCCACAACATACTTCCCGACTCTATCGCTATGCTCCAGACTCAAGAAGTGGAGGCAGATTGTAGGGGAGAAAAAATACTCAGGCTAAAGCCTACTCAATAATATTTTCGAACAAGACCCAATACTCTCATTTCTCGAGTAGGGCTCACATTAAGTCCAAACCGAGGACTCGCCCATGACCGAAGTTACCGTGATGATCGGGACACCCTCCACGACCAGATCGATGGACACGACCCTACCTATACTTACACTAATGAGGTCACACTGATGATGGGGTAACTCATACCTAGGATCGTGGCTATTCGAGATAGTCGATATCATTTTCCTACCACAATAAGATATAATAATCAGTCATATAAGGAAATGATAGACACACATCAAATCTATCAGACAATCTCAATGGTTGTTAAAGAAGATAAGATGATAACAAAAATATCCTAATCACAGAATATTCTCCATGAATATCCCCATTCTTTATCAGAATACGGAAGAAGATACACTGAATCTGGACGTTTGATTGATACAGAAATTTATTATAAATATATTATGATCCCCATTAAACAGTAAGCATTTCTCCATATTACTAATATTATCTTAAAAACTCTACTGACTTGATCGTCGGAGTGCATTAGGTGGGGCACCACCCAGGTTCCCTACCTACTATTTTTCACGAGCGTGGTGAACTCCTCGACAGTCGATGCGAGCATATTTTTCACATCAACACACATACACACACATACAATATTATACATACATATACATGTAAATACAATATGTATATATAGACATTATAATATTTTATGTATATATATGTATATAACATTATGTGGGTGTGTGTGTGTGTGTGAGAGAGAGAGAGAGAGAGTGTGTGTGTGTGTGTGTGTGTGTGTGTAAGAGAGAGAGAGAGTGTGTGTGTGTGTGTGTGTAAGAGAGAGAGATAAGGAGAGAGAGATAAGGAGAGAGAGAGAGATTAAATCAGAGAGGGAGAGATAATGATAGAGATTAAATTTACCTAATTAATTGGAAATCCGGAAGATTTCCATAGAGGGAGAGAGTATGATAGGTAGTTTCTATTATTTATTTATTTATTATATGTTAATAAAGGGTATAATAGGTAGTTTCTTATTTTTTATTGTGGGTCCATTCACAATGACTATTTTCGATGATTAAGAAACTACTTGTCTACTTTTATAATAAGATACTAAAATGTTCTTAGTCCTGTATAAAATCTTTTATTTAGTAACCATTGGATTTGCATTACAAATCCAAACCCGTAAGATTTGTAATCCAAATCAAGTATGTAAACAAGCCTTGATTTTAAGATTTGTAGTATAGGTTCTGTTGGAACTATGTCCATAAAGTACGGTATAATAACTATTTATGAGTATTTAGTTATTTCACAGACATTTTGTATTACTCAATGAATGAATGAACGTTTTTCTATTAATTAAAGTGTGTTTATAATTTACTCAAGTACTAGAACTATTGTCAACATAAGAAGAGTAAAGACTGAGGAGTTATCCAGATGAACTCTTCTAAAATAGTTCCATGTTATTCGCAATCTTAGGATCGATTGGGCAATCAAGTCTGATTACGACTGTTAGGTTGAACCAAATAATGCCGGTCTTGGGGCATGGGAGTGCAGACTATAACCGTTGACCTAGATATATTATGGAACATATTGAATAGACTAGTAACCGATTAGTTTAAAGCAAAACCGTTTATCTAGCTCTAAATCTAATTGTTACACATATACGAGTATTTTCATAATTACCTTAATCCTAAGGTGAATATGAAACTTGACTTAGTTAGTTACAATCTTTGATGTACCAAATGAGTGAGTTCGAATTGCCGGACAATATCTCGGATATTGGGATCAAGATTCAAGTACGTTGGAGTTACGTGATTCACAAATATGAAAATTCGTGGCGAGATTGTAAATGTAACAATATCATCTTACGCTTCATTGATGGATGTGTGAATAGATTAATTTTGTCAAATAAACAATGAAATGAATCATTGAATAAGACATGGTGAACTGTACGAGACAATTCACTGTTATGTCTTTTTTATTCACAGTCAATAAATGAATTAAGCAAATAAAAACTGAGGGTAAAATGGTAAGTTTACATCTTTCTCTTGTTACTAATATTCACAAATGATAATATGTTAAAATATTATATGGATCCTGAAATAAAAAATTTTATTTGCACAAACAGAAAAATGTAGCGCACATGAATCAAGAGTTGATTCGGCATCGGACTTATAGTGGAGTCGTACGGTGTTAGGATTAAATAAGTTGGAAATTTATAGAGATAAATTCACCGAGTATTTAAATTCTATAGCTTTATTCATTTGGGTTCATTCGGTCTCAGGAGTAGCTCATAAAGACATGAATGAGAAACAATACCAGTTGGATCAAAAATGTGTTTGGGATCAATGTATACTTCCTCAATCCATATGTGATGGGTATCGTCATTAAAGTAGTGAAGATCAAAATATAATGTTCAAATTATTTAATTATTATTTTCTAATTATTGGATGATTAGTAAATAAAAAAATTATTTAATTAATTGATGAAAATCAATTTAATTTATCAATTTAGATTGACGAATTTGGACACATTATTGACTCTAGGGAGATGTACAATTTTAACAATTACAATAAAGGGAGGAGAATTTCAGTAATTTATAGTATATGAGCATACATGTAAATTTCATAATCTTTATATAAAGGATGACATTAAGGATTCATCCCTAAGTGTGCTGACACAACCCTAATCACAGTGTGTGATTACACAGAGAAAATGAAGCAATTTCTCTCTCCCCTCCCTGTTGCCGTCGAAATCTAGAGGAAAAAGAGAGAAATTTAGTTTTTTTTCTTCTATTATTTTGAGAGCCCACCCTGAATTTCTGACAATATTCTATTGGGATATACTTCTAAATCTTACGAGTGGTTGTTGGTATGGAGATTGATTCAAGTTCTACAAAGAACGAAGAACGCAAGACGATCAATATGATTTCACCAAGTCAGAACTTCTCCGATATAAGAAATGTATAATATTATTTTTACCTCTTCTAAATACGTCAATCTAAATATGCATGATCATACAATGTTTTATATTTAATATGATTAAACAGTTTAAATGATTTTTTTTTATTTTTCGCCTATGAATTGTTCGTGGTTTATTATTTTTCCTCAAATTTTTAAAACCCGATCCAACAATTGGTATCAGAGCCTTGGGTTCTTGATTGTGCATATTTAGTTTTTAAGCGTATGTACCGTTAGATGTTGTCTTATTGGCATATTATTTTGTATGGTATATTCAAAATAGGTTTTGAATGTGTTTTATAAATGGATTCCGATCTATTGGCTTTAAGTGTTTTATTTTTCAATTTTAGAATTGATGTACGCCGAAATTGAGACATAAGATTTTATGTAAGTTATTTAACTGACGACGCCGCGCAGTCGCCTGCTGCCCCTCGCCGCTGCTTGCCTTTGTCGATTGGCGATGTAGGTTTCCTAATTATGGTTTGGGAAACCATAGAATTATGAAACTTTAAGGTTTAAGAAACCTTGAGTTTTAGAAACTTTAGGATTTAAGAAACGTTGAATTTTTGAAAACTTTAGGGTTTAAAAAACCTTAAGGTTTTGGAAACTTTAAGGTTTAGGAAACCTTAAGTTTTAGAAAGCTCAGGATTTAGGAAACTTTAAGGTTTTAGAAACTTTAAGGTTAAGGAAAACTTGAGTTTTAGAAACTTTAGGGTTCAGGAAATCTTGACTTTTGAAAATTTTAGGATTTTGGAAACTTTAAAGTTTACGAAACCTTAAGTTTTGGAAACTTCAGGGTTTAGGAAACCTTCAGTTTTTAGAAACTTTAAGGTTTAGGAAACCTTGAGATTTTGAAACTTTAAGTTTTAGGAAATCTAGAGTTTTTGGAAACTTTTGGGTTTAGAAAACCATAAGGTTTTGCCCAATCTAGTCCCTAAAAATTATTTTCATTTAATTCGGTAATTTTTTAACACTGATTAATTGAAAATTATTTTATAAATTATTTTTAAAAATAAATCAATTGACTAATTTACTTAGTAATTTATTTATCAAAGTAAAATGGATCTAGACTTTTGTAGAGAGTTATAAATTGGTGGGATTTTCTGAAGGAGAATGAGAATATTACAGACGCCATAAAGAGTAGTATTTAAATTATTATAATTTATTTATTATTTTTTATGGGTTATAATTAGAAATGAGCCATAGAGAGATTAATTTTTAATGGATGATTTATTATTAATGTTGTATCATCATATAACATGTCATATCGAAATAAAGATATGTCAATGTCAAAACATTATGTAGCATGTACATGCATCATTTTAGTTTAAATTTATAATGTGTTATAATTTAAATTCCAATGCGAATTTTATAAAAGTTATAAAATTTAAATTAGGATTTAAATTTTATAAAAATTTATAATTTTTGAAACATGTTTTTTTTCAAATTAATAAAGAGTTATAATTTTTTAAAAACAACAAAAAAATTTATTTTTCCAAAAACTAAGTGGGAGGGTGGTTTACATTGAAATGTTCCCAAAGTCTCAAATGTAAGTTGATCGTGGCACGATGAATGGCTTAGAGCCGCCCTAGTGGTCATCTCTTCAGTGGGAGAAGCTTGAGAATCATGTCGTTTTGAGTTATCGAGTTGCTGAAGAAGCTAAGGCTTGTAAAGGAAGTTATGAGACAGGACCGTTCCTAGACGAACTGTTAATTCATAGCAACCTTTAAAGTCGATGTGTTCGTTCAACACTTAGACCGAGGCACATTGGAATCTCTCATAGGGGCTAAGGTGAACAAAACCATTGGTGATTGGTTAAGGTAGATGTAATGACATCTTGAGAAGCATTAACCAAACGAGAGCAGTCTCGATGTGATACGAGTTAGCTTGGTCGTTGTCCTTAGATGAGACAAGCTATCGTTGTTGATCGTAACATCATGGAAAAAATACTTTTTATTAGATTTTTAAATATTTAAGTATTTGCATCATGCATCATACATCATACTTTCCTAAATGATCGGGTGTTTATTTACACAACTTTATTTATTTTTTTAAGTATTCATGTCGCTATCATCAGTCTCAACTATCTTAAACGTGAACAAAGTTACTGGTGAAAATTACGTGGATTAGAAATATAATCTTGATATCATGATGATGATAGAGAAGCACAAGTTCGTGCTCACCGTCCCTTGTTCCGTTGAGCCTATTGTTGAATCGACTCAAGAGAAAAATGGTGCTTATGAATCTTGCTTGCATTTTGATGAGATCGCCATGTGTTACATCTTGGCTTTTGTTAGCAATGTATTGCTACAACAACATCAGAACATAAAAACCGCATCTGATATGATGTTGAGCATTATCGAAATGTTCATTGATTAGGGTCTTCAAGCCAAACAATCTACTGTGCGAAACTTCATGAACTGTCGGATGAGACCTAGAACTCCAGTTAGAGAACACATGATATTAATCATAAGTTATCTGAATGAGATGGAGATCGTGGGTGCTGAGGTAGATGACGAGACTCAAGTTGATATGGTCCTTAAAATCCTGACAAACACTTTTGAGAACTTCAAACTTAATATTTGATGAATAGGTTGAGGTACTCACTTACGGTGCTTATAAAAGAGTTGCAAGTTGCTGAGACACTGTTTCTGAAAGGCAAGAGGAAGACTGAAAAGACAAACCTTACTGAAAGCAAGTCTTCCACCTCTGGTGCCAAAAAGAAACACAAGAGAGCTTCGAAGAAAGCTAAGAAGCAGATCTCAAAAGCAGAAGGCTTGACGAATGCGAGTTCAGCTTCCGTAGGGGAAATAGAGCACTAGTATCGGCCGTATTTTTTGAAACTATTAAATTGTCATTCAATTTTATGGTTTTACGTGATGTTTATTATATCCTGATTTTGGGAAGAGCCTTATTTCAATAGCTAATTTAATTGAGTAATGATTCGGCTTTGAATTTCATTGATAAAGATATTGGTATATTTAGAAATGATTGCTTAATTACTACTGTTTATTTGATAAATAAACTATTTTATGTAAAACCAATAGTTCCAATGATATGTGAAACTGAAGTAAATACTGATTTACAAATGGATAGTAAAAGGTTGAAGTCTAACTCAACAAATCTAAAATATTTCTGGCACTTACGTCTTAGCCACATTAGCCTAGACATGATTAAAAGACTTATAAAGGATGGTGCATTGCGAACTTAAATATGGAATCACTACCCATATGTGAATTCTATATAGAAGGTAAAATGACCAAGAGACCATTTTCAACGAATGGTGAAAGAGCCAATAAATGCCTCAAACTCGTACATACTGATGCTGGGTCATTGAATATCCAAGCAAGAGGAGATTATGAATAATTTGTGACCTTCACTGATGACTACTCACGTTTTAGACACGTTTATCTAATGCACCAAAGTCTGAAACCTTTGAAAATTTCAAAGAGTATAAGGCTATGGTCGAAAAGTAATTAGAGAAACAAATCAAAACGCTACGATCTGATCGTGGTGGAGAGTACTTGCTAGAAGAGTTTGAAGAATTTCTTAAGGAAGAATGTATTATTTCTCAGCTTACAACACCTGGCACTTCAGAACATAATGGTGTGTTAGAGAGAAAGAATCAAACTCTATTGGATATGGTTAGATCTATGATGAGTTACTCATCCCTCCCACATCTGTTCTGGAGATATTCCTAGGAAACGACAACATACATTCTAAAACAAGTTCCATAAAAAATAGTGCCTGGTACGCCATATGAAAAATGGAATGGACGAAAGTCATCCGTAAACCATATTAGAATATGAGGATACCCAGCACATGTTCTGAAACTAAAGACATGCAAGTTGTCCAATCGATTAGAATTATGCCTGCTTATAGGATATCCCAAAAGAACGAAGGGATACATATTTTATAGTCCAACTGACAAGAAAATATTTGTGAGCACGAATGCGCGTCTCTTGAAGAGGACTACATAAGAAGTGTGAAACCGAGAAACACTCTTGCGCTAGATGAATTATTGAGTGGGAGGATACCGATTCCCCAATCAGGAACTGTTTTGATTTAATAATGAAATAACCACTACAGCAACTAGATTCTTGACGTAGTATGAGGGTCGTTAGACAACCTGACAGGTACATATATTATGGAGATACCTTAATAGTAGTCTCGTATAAGGATCATGATGAAATTGTCTCCTACTCACAGGCCATGGCTGGTCCTGAAGCAAATCTATTTGCAAGAAGCCATGAATGTTGAGATACAATCGATGTACTCGAATGGAGTCTGAAAACTTGTAGATCCTCATGAAGAGGTAAAACCCATAGGGTGTAAATGGATTTATAAGAAAAAAAAGAGGTCCGAATGAGAATGTGGAGACATTCAAAGCTAGGCTGGTAGGCAAGGGCTATACCCAAAAGGGAAGTATTGATTATGAAAATGCCTTATCGTCGGTGGCCATGCTTAAATCCATCCGAATCCTCCTGTCCATTGCTGATGCCCTTGATTATGAAATATGACAGATAAATGTCAAAACTGTTTTTCTGAATGATAATCTGGAAGACCATATTTATATTGCTCAACCAGACGAGTTCATGGAGAAATTCCAAGAGAGCAAGGTTTACAAACTGTTGAAGTCCATTTATGGACTTAAGCAAACATCCTGATCGCGGAATATCAGATTCGACGAAACTGTCAAGAACTTCAGTTTTGAGCAGTTAGTGGACGAATCCTATGTGTATAAGCTGATACACAAAGGGAATGTGGTTTTTCTGCTTTTGTATGTGGATAATATTCTGCTCATTGGGAATTATGTAGGAAAATTCTTTGATGTCAAGATTTGACTTGCAAAGAAATTTGATATGATGAATCTTGGAGAAGCTACCTTTGTCCTAGGTATTCAAATCTTTCAGGATTAGAAGAATAGACAATTGACACTGTCTCAAATATTTTATATTGATAAGGTGATGGATCGCTTCAGTATGCTAGACTCCAAGAAGGGATATCTTCATTTCAAGCATGGAGTCAGCCTCTCCAAGGAACAGTCTCCCAGGACTCCTCAAGAAGAGGAAGACATGAGAAAGATTCCTTATACTTCATCCGTAGGAAGTCTCATGTATGTGATGCTTTGTAATAGGCTAGACATTTGCTACGCGGTGGGTATGGTGAGTCATTTCCAATCTAATCCTAGACTTGAGCATTGGAATGTCGTCAAACATATCTTTAATTGTCTTAGGAGAACAAGGAACTACATGCTTGTGTATTTAAGTACTGACTTGGATATGACGGAGTATATTGATTCTGATTTTCAAGCAGACAAGGATTCTAGGAGGTCCACTTCAGAATCGGTGTTCATCCTGAATGGTGGAGCAGTTGTATGAAGAAGTATCAAGTAATCTTGCATCGCTGATTGTGACATAGAAGCTGAGTATGTGGTAGCTTTTGAAGCTGAAAATAAGGCTGTATGACTTAGAAATTTCTTGAAGACTCTAGAAGTTGTCTAAAAGCTTACAAACCCATGACACTTTATTACGATAACAGTGAGGTTGTAGCGAATTCAAAGGAACCAAAGAGTCATAAAAGATCCAAACACATAGAGCGTAAATATCACATGATTAGAGAGACTGTTCAACATGGGGATGTTGTAGTAGCACATCTATCGACGATCAACAACCTGACAGTCCATTCACGAATACTTTAAGTAGTAAAGTCTTTGATGTCCATCTAGAGGGCATGTGTATACAAGATTGTACACGCATACTTTAGTCCAAGTGTGAGATTGTTAGAATTATGCCCATAAAGTATGGTGTAATAACTATTTATGAGTATTTAGTTATTTCTCATACATTTTGTAGTACTGAATTTAATGAATGAATAAATATTTTTCTATTAATTAAAGTGTGTTTATAATTTACCCAAGTCCTAGAACTATTGTCAAGGTAATAAGAGTAAAGACTGAGTGGTCTTCCAGACAAACTCTTCTTAAATAGTTCAGAATGTTATTCGTAGTCTTAGGATGTACTAAGTAATCGAGTCCGATTACGACTATTACGTTGAACCAAAGCATGCCGGTCTTGGGGCATGTGAGTGGAGACTCTAACAGTTGACTTAGACATGTTGTGGAACATGTTGAATAGACCAGTAACCAATTATTTTAAAGCAAAATCATTTATCTAGCTTTAAATCTAATTGTTATACATATAAGAGTATTTTTATAATTACTTTAATCATGGGGTGCATACGAAACTTGACTTAGTTAGTTATAATCTTTGATATGCCAAAGGAGCGAGTCTGAATTGCCAGACAATACATTGGCTGTTGGAATCGTGATTCAACTATGTTGAAGTTACGTGATTCAACTATGTTGGAGTTGCGTGATTCACAAATATGAAAATTCGTGACGAGATTACAAATGCAACAATATCACCTCATGCTTTATTGATGAGTGTGTGAATAAATTAACTTGGTCAAGTATTTGATAAAATAAATCATCGAATAAGACATAATGAACTGTATGAGACAATTCTTGTTATGTCTTTCTTACTCACAATCAATAAATGAGTTAAGGAAATAATAACTAGAGGGGTAAAATGATAGTTTTACATCCCCACTCTTTTTACTGATATTCACGAAGAGTAATATGTTAAAATATTCTGTGAATGTAGCATGCATGAATCGGGAGTTGATTCTGTATCAGACCTATAGTGGAGTCGTACAATGTCAGTATTAAATAGGTCGAGAATTTATGAAGATAAATTCATCGAGTAATTGAATCCTATAGCTTTATTCACGTGGGTCCATTCGGTCTCAAAAGTAGTTTATAAGGACATGAATGGAAAACAACACCAGTTGGACAAAAAATATGTTTTGGACCAAGATATACTTTTCGAACCCATATGTGATAGGTATCATCACTAAAATAGTGACGAGCAAAAATTAATGTTAAATTACTTAATTTTTTATTTTCTAATGATTAGATAATTAATAAAATTAATTAATTAATTGATGGAGATCAATTTAATTTACAATTTAGATTGGTGAATTTGGACAGAGTAATGGCTCTAGGAAGATGTAAAATTTCGACATTTATAGTAAATTGAGGATAATTTCTGCAATTTACAGTATATGAGTATATGTGTAAATTCTGTAATCTTTATATAAGAGATGACATTAGGGTTACCTCCCTAAGTGTGTTGATACAACCCTGATCACGGTGTGTGATTACATAGAAAAAAACAGCTTTTCTCTCCCGTCCCTGTTGCCGCCTAAATCTAGAGGAAGAAGAGAAAATTTTGTTTTTTTCTTCTATTGTTTTGAGAGCCCACACTCAATTTCTGATGACATCCTATTGAGAATGAAGAACGCAAGACAATCAATATGATTCCACCAAGTCAGAACTTCTCCGATACAAGAAATGTATAATATTATTTTCACATATTCTAAATACATCAATCTAAATATGCATGATCATAAAAGATTTTATATTTAATATGATTAAATAATTGATGTGAATTTTGTTTGATTTTTCGCCCACGAACTGTTCGTGGTTCGTTGTTTTCCTCAAATTTTTAAAACTCAATCCAACAGGTTCCGCATAAATCCTCAAAATATTTAATTTACTAAACAAAATTTAAACTTTGAAATCTTAATCCGGTAAACAAACATATCTTAGTAAAAAAAGTTTATTACGTGTTTTACCATATAGGTAACTGCAACTAATGAGCTCTTATTGATATTAATATATTGTTTTACTATAAATGAAATGTGTTGGCAACATGGTTAAACCTCACAACCATAACATGAAATTATTATGCCTCATTCTCATTGAGGTTGGATCATAGTTAGTTAATTCGGGAACAATAAAAATATAAAATATTATTTGGTAAGTATAATACAGATATTAAACAGTCAAACATTCAACAAAGAATCGATCAATAATACGCAATACGCAATAATCCGGGTACGAATATTAAAACGTTTTCATTTTAAAATTTGGCATAAAAAATACAGATTACAAACATACAATAACTAGAAAAATATATAAGATTTATATGATAAAAGATGAAAAATATTATTACAACGGAAAATTATTAAATAATTTCATTAATTAGATAACAAATTATCAAATACATAATTATTTAAAATATGAAAACAAGTGGAGTCCATAAACTCATGTTGTACTCAATTAAAAATGTATATTAATAAATATTAATATTTAGTTTTATTTAACTCAATCTAAAATTAATTATGATAAACTTATATCCATATTTATAAATAATTGAAGTTTCGTTCTCATTTAACATGGTTAACTTTGATTTTTATTCATTTATTTTTATACTCTATTAAAATGTTTGTCATTTTAAAATAATTAAAAAACTAAATTATTTACTATTTTAAACAATTAGAAAAACTACAATACTTTATCAAAAATCAAAATACATAGTAAAAGAAAAGAAAACCAGAATACATAATATGAGAAAAATAAAAACAAAATGCATATAAAAGATAAAAAAGAAACAAAGTAAAAGAGAGGCCTAAGGATCAACCTTGGACCCAAAGGATGACAATGTGTAAGCTTATCAATTGGCTGACTGGTGTTTTTTTAATTATGGCGCAGAATATGTTTATATAAGATGTCATATTTTTTTATTCAGTTTTATACAACTTCTATATTATATGTATTTTATATTTTTTGGGTAAAAATGTGCAAATTATTCTATATTTTTAAGAATAATTCAAGAACAAACATTAAAATGTGAAAATTAAAAAATTTACGTATAATACGATGAATCAACCGACAATGGGTTGGATACTAACAAAACAAGCGAGAGCATTGTCGAAAAAAGGACACCCTTGCAAAATAAATAAAAGTAAAATGAACTGAAATTTGGAACACGCGCCTTATATCGCGTGAGTCATCGTGCTCAGGGGTGAAGTAATCTTATAAATGGCGGGAGTCTTAGTCTGGTCGAACCTCCCCACTGGCACTCTCTTCCATCATCTCTCTCTCCTTCGTCAACTTTTAACTATTTATGCTTCAACCCTTTGAAAACCCTAAATTTCTCCTTAGCACCCTAAAATACCTTCACCTCTACTCAATCACTCTCTCTTCGTTTTCAGTTTCTAATCCACTGTAGCTTCTTCAATTCTCCCGTTTTCAAGAATTGCTCTCTTTATCCTTCAGAAATTAGGGTTTTTATGCTTACTGAGTGAAAGTGATCAAGAGTTGGGGTAGTTTTTATGGAGGCCGCATCCACTGCATGTGGCGTTTCTTTGTCGATGCAGCCGCCACATCATTCGCGGAAAGGATGGCGCGCCGTTTCGGAGCAGCATTCAGCTCGAAACGCTGGGGAGGTAGTGATTCTTATAGAAATTAACTTTTCTTTGTTGGTTTGTGGTTTCTGAGAAAATGTGGTCCAAGAAATGACGTTTGGACCGCATTAAATCGATTTTTCGTTAATATTATGTTGTAGAAGGATTGCACAAGACAACCTTACTTAGATATGATAGCAATATATAGCTTATAGAAGTATTTGTTTCCTTGTGTTTATTGGCTCGACACCTGTTAGTGACCATCTTGTTCTTGAAGATGGTAGTAACGAAAATTCCTGTGAATTTAATTGTTATTTTTGTTCTTCTGGCATATGGGACTTGGAGGGAAGTAATTTAGGTCTCTTTGTTTTTATTTGAGATTGTTGGTCGGCTGGGATCGCCTCTATTGAGGGCCAAAACATCGAACATATTTGGAACTAATGATATTTGGATTTTCTTTTATATCTTCCTGTATTATCTACAAATTTTCGAAATTTTCGTTATGAACAGTTTAGGATGAGAAATTATTGATCATCAAAAAGTTTACATGAATGGTTGCTCAATCTCAAAACGGTGAATTAAGCTAATATATATGAAGAACAGAAAATTTTACTAACTTTTGGGAAATTGAGTTGTGTATTCGGAATTTACAATTGTTAATCAGTGAGATAGATTGATCATCAAAATAAAGTAGAATAATTATTTCTTGTGTATAGGATTCTTATGACAAACATAAAATTGGTTTAGAACTTAGAAGTCAGTACTATACCTTATTATGTTGTTTTTCCTTTGACAAATATTTGGATAGTAATTCCTGATCAACTTGTCTTATTTTAGCGTTAATACTGATCATGAGGTTTAGATGCAAAAATATGGGGTCTCTTTTTTCTTTTTCTTTTTTTTTTTTCTTTTTGTACAAGGACATCACAATATTTGTGTTTGAGAATTTCTTTCTTGGTTGTATGTCGTTTACGAATTGAGGTTTTCTGATGCAGAAGTCAGAGCGAGCAAAGCAATCTGATCAGAGAGCTATGTATGAGGTAAGGACTACGACATTAGACTTAGAGATAGTTTATGATGTAACGGAATCTTTGGAGGTTAAGATGATTTCTGTTTGTCAAGGTGCAGCAAGTAAGAGAGCGACTTGATGTGGATTTCTGTTCAATCACGATAGATGAGAATCTGAATGATGGCATTTTGGAGGAACGACTTGAGGATCTAGCTAGACAAAGAAAGCAATTGCAACAGATGGAGGTTGAACTTAAAGTTCAAATTATTGCAAGATCTGAGATACTGGAAATACAAAAAAACTTTGATGCTCAAGTTAAAAAATATGCTGATGCTACCCAAAAGCTTGAGGTATGAAATTGTTTTAAGATTTTCTTTACTCGCTCGCGGGGGGATATGGTGCGTAGGTTTAGGAAGTTGTTTTCCTCGCAATTAGTTCTAATGATTTTACAATAGAGTTGGCACCAGGAGTTTTATGTGAGATGTTGAATGTGAATATTAAATAAATAGAGGTTAATTAAGGTAGCCAAATGCACAAACTGATGAGCAACATTTAGCTGATAGAATCTTCTCTAAATGGCATTGAAGTGATGTGATGCTAAATGAAGCTTTTTTGGTTGTGCAGGACAAGATCCATGAAAAGGAACAGGCCTTACATGAGTTACAAAGAAAGATAGAAGATAGAGATAGAGAGCTACATACAATTAAATTGGACAAGGAAGCGGTTTGTTGAGTTCTTGGACGTGCTTGGTCTCTTTAGACTCTTATAAGGTATTTTGTTACTATTTGTGCTTATATTTCATTTGCAGGCATGGGCCCAAGAAAATCTTCTTAGAGAGCAAGACAAAGAACTAGCAACCTACAGGTATACATTTTAGGGTGATTTTTGTGCTTTCGTAACATTCAATTCTTGTACTAATGCATTCTCAAATGCACATTATGTACTCATATCTCATTAATAAAACCGCAAATTATGGTGTTGAATTCTTGTTTTTTAATGCCGAGGGTATTTGAAACATTTACCAATAAAAACGGTTTCTACTATTTTATTTCTGGAAGGAGTGAAGGCAGTTAGGAATACTTGTAAAATCCTGGAGATCTTTGAGATGGTGTCCGGTTTGAAAATTAACTTGGGGGAAAGCTCCTTCACCACTATTTTTTGCTCGGATGCTAGAATGAATAACATGGCCTCTGCTCTTGGTTGTACGGTCAGTGATTGACCTATGTCTTATTTGGGCTTGCCACTGGGCGATAATCCATCTATTAAAGCCTTTTGGATCCCCGTGATTGAGAAGGTTTAGAAAAGATTTTCGAGATGGAGGAAAGCTTTTTCTCCAAAAGTGGTAGACCGACTCTTATCCAGTCGGTACTGGCTAGTCTCCCCACCTATTATCCGTGTTCGATGCTTGTGAAAATTGCTAAGAAGTTGGAAAAATTGATGAGAGATTTCCTTTGGGAGGGAGTGGAGGAAGGAACAGGGGCTCATTTAGTGGCTTGGAATTTGGCGTGTTCACCTATTAGGGAGGGAGGGCCTGGCATAGGGAATCTGATTAAAAGAAATAGGGCTCTTGTCAGTAAGTGGTTGTGGAGATTTTCTCTAGAACTGAATACGCTGTGGCACTCCATCATAGTCAACAAATACGGCCTTCAGGAAAATGGTTGGGACTCTAATTTGGTTCATAATAATTCCCTCAGGAATCCTTGGAAGTTCATTGTGCAAGGTATGCCTTCATTTTCTAGTCTTGTCAAGTACAAGGTTGGTAGGGGTGATAGAGTTAGGTTCTGGGAAGACTCTTGGGTCTCTTCTATTCCCTTTGCTAGTTCCTTTCCTAGACTGTACCACGTCTCATCTCTCCATAATGCCCCTATCAGGTCTTTTTGGTCTACTTTAAATAGAGCATGAAACTTCCACTTCTCTAGAAATCTAAACGATAGAGAAACAACGGATCTAGCTTTAATTTTAGGGTCTCTTGAGTCTTTCTCTTTTAGGGAGTCCATCCCAGATTCAAGAATTTGGTCTTTAGAGTCGTCTGGCCTTTTTTGTGTAAATCTCATCTAGCTTTCCTCGCTTCTTCCCAATCTAGCTTATCGTCTCCTAACAGTTCTTTGTCTTCTTCTATCCGTATTGTGTGGAAGGTTAGAGCTCCCAAGAAGGTTGAGTTCTTTTATTGGTGCTTAGTTCATGGTAAGATCAACTCTTAAGCGTTGGTTCAACGGTGTCACCCTAGCATGGCTTTGTCTCCCAGTTTTTACATAATGTGCCGTAGTAGCAGTGAAGACTCGGATCACCTTTTTATTCATTCTCAGCGGCTAGTTTCTTATGGAGCAAGTTGCGGGATAGACTGAACTTGCATTGGGTTCCCCCAGTATAGAGCGGACAGTTTGCTCCTTGAGGTGGATGCATTTACCGAGGAAGCAAAAGGTTCTCTAGAACACTGGGTCATGACGGTTCTTTGGTGGTTGTGGACGGAGAGGAATAGAAGAATCTTTGAGGAGTCGTTAGAGGATTTAGTTTCTCTTTGGGAGAAGAGTCTTTTTTTGTCTTCTCTCTGGGCTTCTAATTCTAAGTGGTTCAGGAATATCCCCTTGGTTTTTATTACCGTAGATTGGTTAGCGGTTTGTAAAGATTGATTTTTGTTTTGGCGAGGTTTTTTGTTTTCGGTTGGATTACTCATACGCCGAACTCTGTAATTATCTTATTTTATATTAATATATATTGTTTCTTATAAAAAAAAGACTTCCCCTGTTTCTGGATTGCTATTTTTATTTTAGTACTTTGCAGCTTTGTGTTTTTCTTTTGATATTTAGTTATAAGCGGTTTTTATGGACTACAAATTTAAGCACATTAGATACTCTTTGCAGACAAGAACGTGATCATTCCGAAGTTGAAAGGGTCCGAAATATGAAGCAAATGCATGGCCTTGAAGAACATATTCAAGACAAAGAAAGACAGCTTATTGAGCTTCAAGAACAGGTTTTTACATTATTTGATGTGCTAGTATTCACCTGTAAATGAAGATGAACTTCTAAGTTTTCAACTAGATTTCATTTATATGTAAAATTTTACCTTTGTTATATGTTTATATAAAACCAAAATGAGCATGGTTGTATTACTTAATTGTAAATGTCTTTGTGCATTTATGCTATAAGTATCTGGTATCAAACTGAGCAGTTTTGTTCTTGGAAGCTGTTTGCCTCAGGGATGTCCAATTCCTAACATATATGTTGTTGTTCAGCATAGGGTTGCTCAAGAAACTATCCTTTACAAAGATGAACAATTGCGGGAGGCCCAAGCTTGGATTGTTCGTGTCCAGGAGATGGATGCCTTACAATCGGCAACCAACCAATCATTACAGGCAGAGCTACGAGAACGTACAGAGCAATATAACCAGCTTTGGCTTGGTTGTCAGCGACAGGTTGATACTATTTTGCTTTCATTTATACAATTGAGGAAGCATTTTTTTCACAGTTCTTCATTTATGACTTAAAATGTACTAGGGTACATACCGATTAAAAAAAATTTCTAGGGTACATATATTTTGAAGCTACTGCTTTCGAACATGTATCTATCTTCTAGTAACAATATCATACCACAACTGTCATTCTGAGCTCTTTTTTAAATCAGTCTAACAGATTAGTATACTGGAAAAGAAAATTTTCCTTTCTCAGGTCAAGACTAATTGGTTTGCCTGGATTTGTAGTCTTTTAGTTTTGTTTTCTCTTTCTCCTTCCCCTCTATCTGAGGATGCTGTTTAAGAATGTGTTAACTTGTCTGATTACTCTGTACCTTTTGTTGTTGTTAGTTTGCAGAGATGGAGAGACTTCATATGCATGCGATACAACAGCTTCAACTTGAATTGGCTGATGCAAGGGAAAGAAGTGAAGTTTACAAGGATGATGCACATGCTTCCCCAACAAGCTCAAAAGATGCATCTCAATGGGGTAAGACCAACGAAAATCAACTAGATTGTAATGGAGATGCTGCCTCAAGTACATATCCTGATGCATTGCCAAATGGTAATTCAGAACATGTTCGATCTTTAGCATCAAATGCCAATTTGTCTAGCCAGGTACACTTGTTTATTCCTGTGTTTACTGTGAGACTGTGTTGAAAGTGCTGCATTTTTTGTTTACAAAGCAGGACAACTCAATTATGTTCCTGTAAGGCAGTCAGTTAATTTTATGTTGTGGTTGGCATCAATATTAATAAAAAAACAATTAAAGATGGAAACTCAAATGACAAATGACACCCTCTTCAGATGGTTTAGACTTTGGAAAAGCTTGAAGAAGCCTGAAATTATTGAAAATGCTGGAGTATGTAATATATGAAGAACTTTGTTTACAAGAGCATATATAGTTGGAGGTTCTCATGTTCTTGATGTACCTCGCAACCAAATCTTAGTTTTAGGGTGAAGATGACGAATAATAAGATTCTATGATTAATTTTGCCAGGATTATTAATTTCCTTTTCTTTTTAACAATTAGTTATCTTTTATAGTAGCATAGCTAGATTAAATTATGTAACTTCATGAATAGGACCAGGTACTAACTCATAATTCTATTGTGATTTTATCATTAGAAGGACCACGTTTCTGGCATTCCAATTACTCCATCTTTGCTTGGGATGCCTGCCTATATCCCAACTGGGCAGGTAACTGCTTTGCACCAAATTTTGATGCAACAGGGGGTTCTTCATTCTGTATCAGCTGCTCCTCACTCTCACGCGGCGAATTTTCATTCTGTACCGACATCATCCATCCAAGAATGTCCAAGCCAACAGGTTATGACTACTAACAGATGATATATTATTTCGTACTCTTTTATTCTACTGCCTTTGCTAATATGGAGAATATGTTACTCATTTCTTTTCTAGGCTCCAGTAGAGGGGTCAAATATATCTAAACAGATCAATGTTGAATTATCCGAAAATGACAAAGACCTAACTAAATCTGGTTATGAGATGTCTGGTAATGGACAAAGTCTCCATCCAGATGATCTGGATGTTCATATTGCCCAAAGGATGGAGTCAGACTCTCGAACAAACCATAGGGAAACACAGGTTTCGGGATGCTTCTGTTCACTAAAGTAAGTGCGCTAAATATTTATTCTATGAAATTTTGACAGAAGAAACTGTTTCAGGTTGAGTCAATAGATACCGGATACCTGGTCAGCCCCCAGCTTGAGCAGGACCAGCAACAGAATTTCTCCCAGTGTCATGCGGCTTTAAGCCTGGATCCTCATCAACTTGAAAGTGAAGCTAAGGTTTCTGTCTTTCTTTTTTTTTTCAGTGCTCACTTTTCCTTGGAGTTTTAGGTCACTAATCAGCCTATGAAAAAGATTTTGGCTTGGCTGATTCTTCATTCAACTGGACAGGAGCAGAATGTTGTGACCTTAATCAACCATGTACAAGATGGCCGAATTTCGGACAGAGAGCAACCAAACTCTGCAGTCAGCACTTTCCTCTCTAATAATTTCTCCAGCGGTTCTGCTAGTCCTAGTAAAACCGGAAGTGATAGTGCTTCTCGAGTTGTTCAGCCTGAAGTTTTTGTTTCAGCCGCTCAGACAAATTTAACAATATTGGGGAATACCTCGGAACCTTCGCTTCTCGATGAGAAAGCATTGTTGGCTTCCATAGTTCGTACGATTCCAATTGGTGGCAGAATTCGGATAAGTTCAACGGTTAGTGTTCTATGCCATTATAAGGGTTGTGATTATTTTTCCATATGTTTCATGTGAGGATATCTTTTGTTGAATGTAGCTACCCAATAGGCTGGCCAAGATGCTTGCGCCTCTACACTGGCATGATTATAAGAAAAAGTATGGGAAGTTAGAAGACTTCGTAGCTGGTCACCCGGAAGTGAGTTTTGTCCAAAATTTGTCTAGCACATCATAATAACTGATAAGAATTTGTTTACAGTTACCTCAAAAGTTTTAACTTGTGATCTCAGCTGTTCGTGATTGAAGGTGATTATATTCAGCTTCAAGAAGGAGCACAAGCAACGATTGCAGCTACAGCAGCTGTTGCAAAGGTTGCAGCAGCTGCTGCAGCTTCATTTCCGTACTCTTCATATCTGCCTTCTGTGGCTGTTACTCCTATGGCGCAGCCCCATCGTCTTAAAAAGGTTCCATTAAATGATTCTGTAAAATGTGAAATTGACCGTCATTTTCAATGAAATGCAGTTCTTTCTACACCCAATAGCTAATTAATTATTTTTCACTGCACTTAAAATGCAGAATCAGCAGCAAAATGGTGTTTGTGTTGCTGTTTCTGAAGATCTCTCAAATGTGAAGCTTTTGAAAAAGCATAAAGATTTTAGTGAAGTGAACGGCGTTGAAAACAAGCCTTCCCAGTTATCGGTGCTTTTGGCTGATGGGAATGTGGGCAGTAACCGAAGACCAAGTTTAGCCAATGTGAGACCTAGCTTCACTCTTGCTGGGAAGCAGAAGGGCCGGTAGTGCTTCAAACATTCGGAGGTATTTCCCTCGTATTTTACTGCCTATCTGCAGTATGTTGTGTCTGTTCTGTTGGGGTATCTGTGTATTTAACAAAGACGATTATCTTTATTTATTTATAAACCCTTGTTTTGGCAGAATCCACGTTGAAGGAGCTTATGCTGAGATAAAAGGGTTAAAAGAAATACCATGTCCTGGCAGATTGACCAATCACCTCCGTTGCTGCTGATATAATATATTGATTGGAATCATAAGTTTATTTTTGTTTTTCTTAATTTTATTTTCGTGTTTTTCTAATATATACTCTGGACCTTCAACTATCTGCAATGGTGATATTCATGCACACAATGGTGCGGCGAATAATCAATTTTTTGAGCCCTTGGTTATTGACTTCCAGTAATTATCAGAATATGGCCTTTCCTTTTGTTGGTAGTTAGTAAACAACTTAACTTGATTTTCTGAAAGCGGGTTTATGCATGATTTTTTTGTTCTTGCTCTCAGTACGTCATTTAGGCATTCACAAATAATACAGAATTTTACAAATTTATTCCGAGTTTATGGAAATGATAAATAACACACTCAAGGTGCACCTACCGTTGGGAATGTCATTTTTTTTTATTAACAAAAGCCTCTAATATCCTGAACTTTGGGTGATGAACTTTTAATATGGACAATTTAGTCCTTAATTTTCAAAATGTTACTCCGTTCGTCTAAAATTTCATAATGGTGACATCATGATGCATATTAGCCTGAAAGAGTTGGTTGTGAAAGCAGCTTGAAATTCTTGACTTTCATGTTTAATCTTGCATGTAATTTTGCTTCTCATCTCGTCAAACTATTAATTTTTTTCCCTATTCTCTGATTTAAATTTAACTTTTGATATGAGTTAAAAGTTTGTAAGCTGATGGATCAAAATATTCAATTTAAAGTAGTAGATGGACTAAAGTATATAGTACTCAAAAAGTTCAAGAGCAGTTGTGCTTCTCTCCTAAAAATCACGTTACGTGTTAGTCACGACTGTCAGTTCACTCTAACAGGCGTAACGTTACGAAAGTTGAGGGAGTAAAGCATCTACTTACAAAGTTCATGAATAAAAGTGTCAAATTGTCTAAAAATGGTGGTATTGGTTGCTTTTGCCTTTTTTTTAAGGATTGGGAATACCAGGTTTAACTAAAACTGAATAGCCCTGCAATTGGGATTTTCTAAGAATTGTACGTAGACCATGTGTTGCAAAACTCTATGACTTAATATATAGTTGAGTTCTATTAAGGGGAGAAACAAGACATTCTTATTCATAACTTTTACATGACAGACAAGCTCTGTCTGATTTTACTTTTACATTGTCTTGTTAATGAAGAATCTAAAGATAACTAATTAATCAACAATCTTCCCATATCAATTATTCTTGCAACTCATCTCTCTTCATTACAAATCCAATCCTCCTTCACTTCAACCATTTTCTAAGACCACTATCTGAAGCCAAATCAATATCATCACTAAGATTTTCTGTGCAACAAGAAGACAATTTAGACGTTTGCTTCACTCCAAAATGATCTTCATGAAATCCCTTCAAGCTTGGGATCATCAAGCAATAATCCAATTTGGTGGAATCACTATCACCACCACTGCCAACGTTATAGCTCGGCTCTGGAACTGGGAAAGAGAGACGTTTCCTTGCTGACCAACTCTTCTCCCTCTCGGGTGTCGAAGGCCTCTGCTTTGGTGCGCTTTGTGACCTCAATCGAGCCTTGGCTGATGCAGTGGCAGTCATGTAATTTGGCATTATTGTAGAAGCTGCACCAGGTAATCTACTTATTCCTTCAATTCCATTGTTATTATTGGTGGAGGCTAAGTTAGGGTTCTGAAGGATGGGGTAAATTCTCTCTTCTCTGATGAAACGCGGGCTACCGGAGTTAATTTGTAGATGATTCCTGGTTTTGGATGGTGGCGGTGTGGTTGGCGGTTGAAGGGAGAAATGGTTGCGGGCTCTGTGTGAAGGAGATGAAACTGAAAATGGAGGTCTGTGATGGTGATAATGCTGACATTGTTGTTCTGATTTCTGGAGATGGTGAGATGAATGAGTGTATGGTTGAGAGGTATCAATTTCAACTATTTTAATGGGGTCTCTTTGATCACATGAATTTCTTCCTTTGTTCTCCCATCGTGTTCTTGTTGTCCTTGAATTAACCCTTCTGGTTCTATCTGCCATGTTTTCCTCGCTGTCGCTTGCACTTGGGTTCCCTCCAGATTTCCATATCTATTTAATTTGACACAAATGCAATATAATCCACCAAATTAAGAGCGTAAAATGTTGTCAAGTTTTGAAGAGTTGTTTAAATATAAATATTCTGACAACTTTTTGTAAAACATGCTTTTAAAATCAGGTCAAGTAACCTTGTTTTGAGCCTTATATTTGAAATACAGAAACAAAAAAATTGTTAAAATGAGATCAAAACCTGGTGAGAGAAGGCATGAGCAAGAGCCCTTTCACGTTTCATGGCAGCTTCCCTTGTCTTCTCTAACAATGATTGAATATCTTCTAGAGATTTCTGGTGATCATCCCAGTGGACATCATCACAGTCATCTGGAATGCTACTTTCTTCTCTTGACTGCATTAGAAAATTAGAAAACTCAATTGAAATAAAGAAACACAGCTGAGAGTTCAGCATCAGACAATATATGATGCACAATTCTTACAATTGACTTCCTTTCTGTGCAATGATCACTAAAGTAGGAAGTGTCTATGCTTCCTTCATGTGAAAGCCTCTTTGATCGTTGCTTGCGAACTCGAGCTTGAACCCGAACAAGAGCTTCCATACAGTGGAGAGTCGTCTTTGCTCGCTTTCGAACGTTGTAGCCTCTTACTAAAGCTTGTAGCTTTACTATCCCCTTGAGCGCCTGAAGAGCCCTCCTTGCCTTGAAGATAGCAAACATATACAGTCAAACAGTCTGTAAATCTGCATATCATATGAATCTAAAGCTAGTCCTAATTATTGGGATTACAATTTTTGTTAAGGTCAGTGATTTGAAAACTAGTTTTTAGGAAAACGTTGTTATTTCCTTAAAAAAATCTGAAAATATGTTTGTTGTGTTTCTTGTTAAACATTCTGACAACTTGTTTAAAAACTATTTTCAAAATCAGTTAAAGTTAGAATACATGTTTAGTAACTTGTTTTCGGTTATTCATGATTTTTACTGATAATATTTTGTGATTACTGTATTAATTACCAGATATCCTCTGAAAGCTGTTTGAATGAGAAGAGCAGCAGAGTGCTCTCTGACAAAAAAGGAAGGCCTGGAATGGGATAGTCTGAAGACTTCAACAGCTGCTTGAGCTGTTGCTGCTGCCGCCTGAGCAGCTGCTGCGGTTGCCATTGCTACTGCAATGGCATGTCTTTGCTCAGCATCATCACAAACATGATTGGCCCCTCTTGCTACAGTGTTAGTGGCCGCAGCAATGTTAGCATTAGCCGTTATAGTTCTTGCTTGTATGTCTGTTTCATGAGTACTAGTCTTCCTGAAAATCCATCTTCTTTTTCCTCTTTTCTGCAAAAACCCAGAAACCGAATAAATCACTTAAAACACCTTAGATTTTTAATGCTTTTTCCAGTAAAAAAAAGAGAGAAAAATTTAGTACCTTTTCTTCTTCCTCAGGCTCATGTTCTTCCCTCCTCCTACTACTCTTCTCATTCTCTCTCTCTTTTTCCTTATCCTTAGTGGAAGATCTAAAAGCCCTCTTCACTACAGTCAACCAGGAGCTCCCACCTATCTTCCCCATGGAATCTATCCACGACTACGCTCAAACAACATATGATAAGATGACTAGCAAGACTTGAAAACAGGTTCTTTAAGGCTGGCGAATTCTGTAGGAATCTAAGTAGTTAGTTGGGGTAAGTTAAATGCTGGAGGTCAGAGAAATTAATGAGAAAGGAAAGAAGTGCAGGTGAGAAATGGTAGTCCATGCATTTGGGAGAATGCTCTGTATTCTATGAGCTTGTCGAGTTAAATGTTAGCAGCATACGATGCTAAAATAGCATCTTGGTGTTTTCTTGTGGCATGCAAGATAATAGACCAACGTGTCAGATAGAAGTAAGACAAACAAAAAAAGAGAGTACCCTCGAGAGTGATGAAAGCTGAAGGTTGGAGGGGATGAGCTTTTGCTTTTCATTTCTCTGTAAGGTACTCTCTCATGGCTTCACGTGCTATCCCTGTTGAAAAAGTCAATACATATAATGGTGTTTTTTATTAGCCCGACGATGAAAACACTAATATTAATATGAGAATATGTTTTTTTAACTAAAAATATAAGTTTGAAATTCACACTTTTCCATATGAGTTAATTCACATGATTTCTATATAATGATATCATAGGTCAATTAAAGTATGAGTGAGCCATAATATCTTTCTATATGACAACGATCGGATAAAAGATCAGTCTGCACTTGACATGAGATTATTTCGGTTGAAAATATGCCTTAAACTAAAAATATAAGTTTGGAGTAACCCTAATTCATAAATTAACCTTTTGATATGAGTTAGACCTCAAAGCTTGAACATCTATTAAATACCATACTTGTACCAATTTTGTAGAAAAATCCCTTAATTATGAGGGGATTTGGATTTTTGATAGAGTAGGGTGTAATTCTTGGAATTTAGGACCTCCATGGTTAAGAAAAAGATGCATGTTTTTTATTTAAGGATTGGGTTTTGGCAATCCCAAGTAACTTTTTGAGGTGAAATGTTGGAATTAGGACTATGGAGCATTGGAATCGAAAGAACTAATTTGTCATCCAACCTACTACTTAAAGAATCTAAATAATGGTTGAAAGTTGAAGGTTGTTCAAATAGTAGACCAGTCAAAGTACATTGGATTCCTTTTTATTTTCTTTTGAGTTCCCCACATCTCCTTTACTTCAATTTGTATTGAGACAGTCTACTGAGATATGTGTCTTTTCCCACTTTAGTATGTAACACAGAGACAGTCTTACATTAGTTGCATTAAATTGTCTTTTACTCACTTGCTATAGGACCCTTTATTCAGAGCCATATTATCTCTTTGAACGTCAAGTTTCTTTTCATATTTTAGGAATGCTTATTACTCTACATAGACGATGTTAAACTTTATCAACATTCTTTTAATTTTTAAGTACCGCATATTTCTTTCCTCTACATAATTTACATACAGACATATATATATATATGGTTATCTAATGTACAGATAGATAACTACCAAGTGCCTTTTTAATACTGATAACTACTGAGTGCTTATCATGTCTTTCCATTGGTAATTCTAACGTGTATTTTTTGTTTCACTATTTCAGCTTCAATGGTAGACAAAACTAATGGTAAATAGGAAATAGCTTGCAAAAGAGAAGAAAAGATGGCCATCTGGCGCATATCCTAGTGGAATCTCCTTTGGGCCTCCCTCCGTGCTCCTCACCGGGTTTAGTGTTTGTTAGTGGCAGTCTTTACAAGTAGAAGTGTGTTTATACATTGACAAGATAATTTTTTAGTTTATAATTATATCATTCATATTTTTCTAAAAAAGACTTACTTATATTTTAAAATATATTTATGTACATGTATTTATTTTAAAAAAATATTAGAGCACGTGCTTAAATTTTGTAGAAGTGTTTTTACATACCAAAAATATTTCAAACAATAATATTTATCAAGTATATATGATTTGAAGTAGCATTTCTTAATGCATGGTGGTAGGGAGAAAGAGTTTAGGAAACCAAGCATTTAATAAGCGAAAATCAACACAGGTGAAACGAGTTGTACATGAGTTTGGTAAATTATTCACCTGTCAGGAAAGTAGAAACTCTTCCGCAAGCGTCCTTCTTAGGTCGTCATTTGGCTTTGGCCTTGCTTGTTCGATTTTGGCTAATTCTTTTGGTTAAATTTTTGTTTGCGCTCCGTCTGCTGTTATAACATAGATGTCTTATCTGACAATAGCCAATCTAGAAGTCAAAGTGGGAGCCAAGCCAGTACACCGAACGAGGAACTTCTTATTGTCCGGTGTACGAGGAACTTCTTATTGTCCGGCTGACGGATGCAATATAGTATGAGAATATATAAGCCAAATTCGGTACACCAAGTCGTTACACAAATCAAAGTGTGTCTACACAAACCTCCCAAACTCATCCTTAACTTGGGGTAAGAGTTGTCTTCTATTCTCACGAACACATCATGTTTGGATCACCAAACAAGTGGTTGTTCAAATTCCTTAACTTGTAGACTTCATTGTGCCAGTATTTTAATTGGCGGAAAATTCTACAATGCAGCTAATGTACCATACATGCCTTGTAACTTTTGATATGTTATTACCTAAAATGTGTAAATACATGTAAATTTTAGGTGTCAATATACAAAAATACAACTAGTACAGGGGCTACCATAGACTAACCCTTTACTTGTAATACTTGTAGGCAGAGTTAGAGTCAATTATGCTCTTATTTGTTTTAAAAAGAAAAGGAAATGAGCAAACCTAATGACGTGCGTACTTATATTTGAAATTAGATGAAATTTGAAATCAATTTTCTTAACAATCAGATTAAGAATGGAACAGTCAGAAATCAAAATCGAGAATCAGATTAGTACGTTTATTAATGATTAGAAACCAGAATCAAGTATCAGATTATTGAGAATAAGAATGATTGTTTATATTTACTAAATTAAGGAATCAGAATAAAGATATATGATATTATTAAAATGTCTTTGAGGAAAATAACTATTATTTTCTTTAATTTATTTTAAGGGCATAATAGACTTTTATAGTTCATTCCAAATGAAAAAAAATATGAAATCACATTACCAACTATTTGTTAAGAATCTCATTCCATGCAGTTAATGAAACATCAAAAAATTGTGAAACTCACTTAAAATCAAGTTTTTAAAATCGTAATAAACAATCAGAATGATAATTGAAAATCGAATCCCGTGAAATCCCTTTTTATGAAAATCAAATAAATGTCCATAAAAAAATCTCATCACATGAGAGGCCAAGCAGAAATGACTTGGCAGGACAAAAAATAAAAAAAGAAAGTTAGGAGTAAGAAAGGAGGGTAATCTTACAATCAGACAAAAATAAAAGGGTATATTTGCAAAAAAGAAAAAAAAATGGTTGTTTCTCATTTAGGATTTATGACACGGATCATTCAAGAAGAATGAGAATTAGCATTAGCAAACAGATAAGTATTGGGGTGACAAGTGTTATGTCCAGAAGCTTTCACACTCTCAAACCTTCAAGACGCATCTCCACTCTTCCGCCTCATTCCTATATATTCCCCATTCCTCAATTCCTTCCTCACCATCACAAGTCCTCACAGTGAAGAAAAATAATATCTCTCACATCTCACTCTAATCCAATTTTCACTCTCCCCCCTTTTACCAAGTTTTGTTCAATGGCTTCTGCCGTGTCCTTGTCATCTGCTCTCTTCCGATCCCACAGACCCGGAGTTTTAATCAACTCTAAAAGTACAGCACCCTCCTTGGTTGTATTCCCAACGAAGAAAGAGTCTCGGCTGCCGGTTGTAAGAGCTCAGGCTCCCGGTGATAACAAAGATACATCTGTGGATGTCAATGTTAATCATGGCAACCAAGGGACCTCGGTGGAGAAGAGGCCTAGGAGGCTCGAAGCCGAAATTTCACCTTTCGGTAAGCCCTTAACTAATATTATGATTCATTACTCTTTTAGCATAGTTTGAGTAATAGTCTCATGCCTATACACTTGGAATCTACTTTTATAGTAATCTGTGTTAATGAACAAGCTAGTGACATCAAATGATATGAGATGTATTGGGTTCTTGTCGATCATTCACTCATGTAAACATCTAGCTTATTTCCATGGTGGCAGGTTTACTAGACCCACTAACCCCAATGAGGACAATGAGGCAAATGCTAGACAATGTGGACAGGTTATTCGAGGATGCAATGACATACCCAGGCAGAGGATTCTCAGCAGGGGATTTAAGAACACCTTGGGATATACAGGAAAATGAAAATGAAATAAGAATGAGATTCGACATGCCTGGTCTTTCTAAAGAAGACGTTAAGGTATCAATAGAAGACAACTTGCTTGTGATTAAAGGAGAGCAAAAAAAAGAAGGGCAGAATGATTCGTGGTCCAATATGAGCTATAATAGTTCTTATGATACACGTCTTCAGCTTCCTGTTAACGCTGAGAAGGATAAGATCAAAGCTGAGCTTAAAAATGGTGTTCTTTACATATCTATTCCTAAGACTAAAGTTGAACGCAAGGTCATTGACGTCCAGATTCAATGAAGTAGTTGTTTAAGGGATGCTGCTCTGTTTTGAGGTTCCTCTGTTTTGTTTCTGTGCAGTAGTTGGTGTATGTGCTGGTATAACTATTAAACATGGCGCCCTAGTAAGTTTTTGGTAAATAATGGAAAGTTTAGTATTTAGATTGCTTTTGTTTTGGACATTGAGGATGTGAATTAAATAAACATGGGTTTTTTAATCATTTTGTAATAAATTAATCTATATATTAATTTTTGTTTATTTTGATCATGATTCACTTTCTACTTAAAATATTTGTGTGAAGTTATATGTATACTCCTCATTTTTTTTTCATTATCTTCTTTCATTTTTTTCTTTCTTCTTTCTAGAACAACGTGTATAAGTTTTTTTTTTTAATTTTTGAAAAGTTTGAATTTTTATGGGTTTTTTCTCAATATTTTGAGAATATTTTTTTAAAATGTTGTTTGAAATTCATTTATTTTTCTTTTTTTGAAAAGTTTGAATTTTGGATGAAGAAGAAGAAGAAATTTGATGGCTTTTGCCTAGATTTGAGAGAGAGAATGTATGTTGTTAATTTTATACTACATGATGAGGTACACTGGCGTCGTGTAGATTATATGATGATACACGATGTTACTGTACTCTCATCATGTAAACTACATGATGACAATATGAGGTCAGCGTAGTCATCGTGTGATTTACATAATGGTTACACGACACTCGTGTAGCTATCGTGTAGTCTACACGATAGTTGCACGATGGCTACACGACGTTAGTGTAGTCATCGTGTAGACTACACGATGGTCACACGACTCTAATGTACCTATCGTGTAGTCTACATGATGGTTATACGAAGTCATGTAGTCATCGTGTAGTCTACATAATGGTGACACGATGACAGTGTAGACTACACGATGTGTACACTGACATTGTATATAGACTACACGATAGGTACACGAACATATTCTGTCAAGAATACTTTTAAAATTGAAGAATAAAATATAGTCTCATGTATTTGAAAAATTCATTCAAAATTTTACTGTTTCTGGTCCGATAAAGTTTTGGAAGGCGTAATTTTTTGATTCAGGTTGAACCACGTGGTCCGTAAGATATCAAATTGAAGTTTATTCAGAGATCTACGCGTGTGATTGAGTTTACTTGTAGCAGCCCAATTTCAGGGCCAAAAACACTATTTTAAGCCCTTTTAGAGGCCTGGAAGTTATTTTGATCGCAAATTTGGGTACACAAACTATATGATGGTTACACGATGCTAGTGCGCTCATCGTATAGTCTACACGATGGCTATGCGATGCCAACATCCGGTTACCTCCAAGCACTATTGAAAAACCTGAAGAAAAATTTGAAGTAAATTATACATAAATTGAAATAATTTTTCCCTATCACCAGACTTGAAACTACTAACTTCCTTTACCATAAAATTGCATGTTAATCATATGAGAAATTACTGATAAAAGAAAAAGAAAACCACGTGAATGACACTTAAAAAATGAGTGAGAAATAGTTAAAAAAAAGTGAAACGTCGAAAAAAAACTAGAAGAATAAATTGTTGCCCAAAAATTGGCAAAAACTCATTTCAAATTTGATTTGTGGCTAGATCTGGTTCAGATCTGTAAAAATAGGCAAAAACTCATTTTCAGATCTGGTTTGTCTTCTTCGGTTGTAGAGATTCAGTCATCTTCTTCGTTTTCTTTGGCAAGAACGCATATGTCGTCTTCTTCGGTTCATGTATGTCTTTTTGGGCAAAAACTCATTTTATAGAGAGAGAGTGTGTGTTTGAGCTTGAGAGAGAGAGAGAGAGAGAGAGAGAGAGAGAGAGCTTGAGTAGATTTGAAAACGAAGAAGTGGAAAAAATAAAAAATGAAGAAGAAGAAATGATGTGAAGGTAAACATGTAACTTAACAAATACATTTTGAGTGGAAGGCGAGCCACGAGTCAGAGTAAACAAAAATTAGTGTAATGGTTGATTTTTATAAAATGATATTCGCTAGTAAAGTTTAGCAACTAATAAACATCAGCGCTAGCGAATATCTAACTTAATGGTCCTCACTGTTAAGGTGATGGGACATTTGCTTTTCAAAAGATCACCGAACCGAATTATTCATGATAAAAGAATCGAACCAAATTGAAGCGTGAGTCTCGGTTCAATTTGGTTCTTTAATTCGATATTATTAATTAAAAATAATTTTTAAATGATATTATTGAAAAATAATAATATAGAATTAAAGTTTTGTTTCGGTTCAACTGAATTCAATTTGGTTTTATAAGAAATTATATATATATAAAAATATGAATCTAATGTTTTAGTTCGGCTCGGTTTGAAAACCACTAAAATTTGAACTGAACCGAAACTTCAATTCTCTCATTTTCTCGAATCGAACCAAACCGAACACATATAAATAACAGATCGAATCACTCATTTTTTGTTCCGTTCGAGATAACTTTGAACATCCCTATTAAAATCCATAAAACTTAGACATATTGAACAATTTGATTATCGTAGTTTACACATATTTCAATATGACCATCGTAGTTTAAAAAATTTCAATTTGATCATCATATACTTAACGTCTTAATATAATCCTTCTGTCAGAATCCATTAACTAAATTTAATGGACACGTTGAAATGACGCGCTAAATGATGATGTAACACGTTAAATGATGACGTGTTATGAGTGGGACCCGTAAATACACAATTATCTATTAAAAATATAATTTATATTTTCGTCCCTTCTTGTTGCAGGTAAGCTTTGATTCTTCATTTATCCTTCTTCTCCTTGTATTGTTTTCTTCAATTTATTTCATTTTTGAAGCATGTTATCTCGGGTTTCTTGGGTTTATCTCCTCGGTTTCCTCGGGTAGTTCTTCTCCTCAGGTTTCCTTGGGCAGTTATTCTCCCCATCGACTTATAGGAGACACTTCGAGGATTACAGTCCTTCAAGCTTCCTGCAAAAATTGAGAAAAAACCAATTCAGTCTTGAACACGATTCAAGATGGGTTTCGTTCACTGAGAATTTAAACACGATTCAGCCTTCACCCGATCGATTCAAACTGATTTATAGGAAAAAATGGAATCATTCGAACCGATTTATTCTGTTTGGTAAGCAAACAGATCGATCCGAACATGCTTCGAGGAGAAATGAACCACAAAACTGACAAATTTTACCTGGAACAGAATACAAAAATGCTGATCTGCTTCAGGGGAAGAGAAAGAACCTGCCTCGAGGAGAATACCCGAGAGAGATGAGTTCGTGAAACCTTCAAACGATCTGTCTGTGATGCTTTATCAAATGTCGATCTGTGATGCCTTCAGACGATCTGTTCGTGAAGCAACAAACAGCTTCGTGAACCCTTCAATGGAGTTAGAGAGAGATGAGGGATGAGGGAGAGAGAGAAAGTAATAACGTAAAAAATAAATAAGTGAGTTGGAATGTAAAAAAGTTATAAAATATAAATTATATTTTTAATGGATGATTGTGTATTAATGATTCTTCGTCATCACTAAACGTGACATGGTAGCGTGTCCGTTAAATTTAATTAAGAGAGTGTGACAGAAGAATTAATTGAAACGTTAAGTAAATTAAGATAGTGAAATTAAAATTTTTTAAACTATGATGATAAAATTGAGGACATGTATAAAATTGATGGTTAAATTAATAATTTTTCTTTAAAATTATTACTTGTTAATTGAAAAAATTACTTAATTTAATAGCGTTAGTCCTCTTTATTTTCATGGATGGTCAGCTCTATCATTTACCACTCTTTATTCTTAGATATTAAAAATTACTTCTTGAGAGATTTTCTAGTTTAATGAATATTGTTTTATAGTTAAATTTTCTATTTATTTTGTATGAAAAATTAAATTCTTATACTTATTAGGCTGACTGTAATCCTTTAACTATTTGATTGTTTTAAATTTTTTATGCCGAATAATGTGTACAAATTGCCTACCAGTATATGCTTTTTCATCTGTTACTTGTTATTGTTTTTTAAACAACCTACTGTGTTGTGAAAAAAAAACAATAAATAAATCCTTAGACTCTTTTTCCATAGGTATGTGAAAATTCAAAAATCATAGCCTGACTCTTTTTTTTTTTTTACATAACTAGGTTAATTAGTACATAAATATGAATAATATATGATAAACACTACAATATGTGAGTATTTAGTATTTTAGTGACAACAACGTAAATGCAAATCAGCTTCGATTAACATTGTAATCAACAGTAAGTTTAAGGATAAAATCTCTAAAATTAAAAGCGTAAGATTTAATATATTAAATAGGCTCTTGTTGGAGAAAGTAAATTTCTATCTACTTTTAGATTTTTCATTTGAAAATGGGTAATATAATCATGTATAAATAATATACACTCAGAGTTTTTTAAGGGACTCTGATTTTTCTTTGCACATAAATCATCAATTTTTATAATGACGTGAGCAAGCTAAAGCTAGGCCAATCTATGCTTTTTTCATTGTCAGTGCCTTCTCAAGGCTTAGAAGGCTTAGATTTGAACCAATCAACCTACTTTCCTTCAGTAGATTGTGAGTGGATCTCTCGTCCTCTTCATTATAGTCGTCTTAAAATCAACATCATTACGTTAGAATACATCATATCTTTTTAGGCTTAGAGAAAATCCATGGAAAGAATAAGAGGTTTGATTCCATTCGCAGATAAAGTGTTTAAAGATCTCACATTGTTTTGGCTAATTGAAAAGTTGTTGAATTTGAGACATTGGTTTGTTAAGCACCAACCGTCACATCTCGTAAATCTTTTTTTGGTGAATCACATTTATTGAAATTTCTTTATACTGACAATTTTTTTCTTCAAACAACATCAACTTCGATTAATATAGTTTTCTTTTAGTGAAGTGCTATACAACAATTTACAAACTGCCGGAACCTTTTTTATAGCTAACACGACAGTATTGAATGCTTCCAAGTCCCTAAAGCCAATGCCTGTTTTGATTTTACTCTTACACAATTTCAATTGAGAGTACCATCTAAGACTAATTCTATCATTATCCTTAGACCACCATCAAGCAAAAATAGCAGATTGAGCTTAATGTAGATAGATTTAGGCAATTTGAAGATATGTATAGCATAAGAGGGTAAGGCTTGTGCGACAACCTTTAAGAGAACCTCTTCTCCCCCAAGTGATAGAAGATTGGATCTCCAACTAGAGACCCTGCTATCCATTCTTTCCAGAAGAGTAGCATAAAGGATGGTTTTAGAAGAGCTTTAATCAGTAGGCAGACCTAAGTATAGCTCCTGACTAGAACTAATTGGGATATTCAAAATACTAGCAAGAGAAGATTGTTTAAAAGCACATGTGTTTTTACTTAACCGAATACAACTTTTTCTAAGGTTAACCCTCTCCCCAGAAGCATTACAATATTTATCAATGCAAAACTTAAGATTGAGACAAGATTTAACATTAGCTTCACAGAAAAAGAGGTAGTCAACAACAAATAAAAGATGGGAGATAGGAGGACAGATCATTTTCATAATAACATGATCCATCAAGCCATTAGAAGCAGATTTATTTAAGCATCTAGGAAGAGATTCAACAGTCATAATGACGAGGTAGGGAGACCCGAGATGGAGGACATATCCTTTTTATAATAACATGATCAATCAAGCCATTAGAAGCAGATTTATTTAAGCATCTAGAAGAGATTCAGCAACCATAATGAAGATGTAGGGAGACAGGTCTCCCTGCCTAAGGTCTTTTTGAGGCTTAAAAGAAGCATAAGGGTTACCATTAATAATGATTCTGTAACTAGCAAAAGAGATATAAAGCATGATTCAGATAATCACAGAGTGATGAAAATCTAATTTAAGAAGCAAATTCTTAAGGTAAGTCCAATCAATTCTATCAAAAGCCTTTGTCATATCAGTTTACATATCCAAAACACCCTTTCTGTCTCTCTTTTTTTTAATATGATGAATGCTTCCTCAGATAAAATGATGTATCTTGTATAAGCCAACCACTAACAAAAGCAGACGGGTTCTCAGAAATAAAAGAAGCAATAAAGGCTTAATTCTATTAATAATTATTCCGGAGAAAACTTTATAACTAAAATTTCAAAGAGCAATAGACCTGAAATCACTAGGATTATCAGGCTGATCAACTTTATGAATGATGGAAATGAAAGTCTCATTGACAGAGTTAGGCAGATAGTTTCTATAAAAAAAATTTAAGGCTGTTTTCCAAAGGATTACCAACCAAATCTGATTTTTTTTTTTTAGAAATGACAAGACATTCCATCTGGAACAGGGACTTTCTTCGCCACATAATGAGAACACATCATTCTTAACTTCATCAACGAAAATTGGCAAAATTAAAGAGTTATTGCAGTTATCATCAATGAAAGAGTCAATATGGCTAAGGACTCAATCTTTATTAGAGGTAGGTTCTTTAGAATAGATGTTCTTAAAGTGATCAAGCATAGTATTAGCTAAATCAACATCATCATAAACCCAATTATCTATGTTATTCCTAAGCCTAATTCTGTTTCTAGCTTTTATTTTGAGAACAAAAGTATGGAAAAAAGAAGTAATTTTATCACCAAATTTAAGCCATTGGTTCTTGGCCCTAATGCCTCGGTAGATCTCCTCTCTTCTTTTTTTTTTTCCATAAATTGCCTAGGTGCTCCTTAATAACAGATTTTCTAGTTCTCTGATAGTCAACAGCATCATTTAGATTCAAAAGTTCATCCTTAAGAAGATCCATCTCCTTATTAGAATTACTATTCTTGTTTTGAATCCAGTTTTTGACCTCTGCCCTCGACAGTACTCTACAGTTATGAGGGGCTCAACATATCTGGGTCCAATCATATCGGAATCCATATGAGTTGAACCCATAAAGTGAGGAAGAGATCATTCATTTTTGTCCAATATTCTAGTTCGGTCAAATCTTTGCCGTCCTAGAAGGCCGAGATAGGCCAAACTGCTTGCCGTTGGATTACCTAATGACAAACAATCCCGAACAATTTCATTACCGGTTTTACCTTTTAAGTAAGTAATTGAACATGTTTTCATTAATTTAGATATTATTAAAAATTTGAAATAGTTGTATTAAAATAATTTTAAATAACCTCTAGCACAATTAGTCATAGGTTTGCACGTCCCAAGTCGTAGGTTTGAAGCATGAGTATGATTCTCGTGACCATCGGCCCTAAGTGATGTGTGATCATCCGCTTTATGTGGTGCACTTATGAAAAATTCTTAGTCGAGTGCCTATGTACTCCCGATATTAGTCAGAGAACTACTCTTCGAAGATCCTGTAATTATCTAAAAAAATTAAATACTATTATCGGACCAGTTTTATTGAATAATAAATTTTCTTAGAAATTAATATTCATTTTCTTGTTTACGTTTTATCTAATTTGTTTTTCAAAATCACAAACGAGACAGATAATAAATAGTAAGATCACAAGTTATAATCCATCACTACAATTTGTAGGAAAGAAGATTGGCAGCTGATAGACTGATAGTTTTCAAAATAGGCAAAAGAAGAAGAAGAAGATTGGCAACTGATTGTAGGAAATTTCACTGAATCAAATATATATGTACCTTTTGTGCTAAGCTATTAAATTCCACTTTCACACCCTGAAAACAAGACCAATACTAATTGGATGAAGATAAGCACTCTAGCATCTGTACAAAACTATACTACCTTTGACTTGGTATAGTCTTATAACACATCTTAAATGGCTGTTTGATCTCATCCCCATCTTCTTCATTTCCATATGTTAGAAGGCTATACCAAATTATCATTGTTAGCAGAATCAGAGATGGCCCATAAGACCTGATCACCTCACCCACCAGGCTATGACAACTTCACTCGCTTTCTTCAGGAATGGCCTCAAGCTTTGGCCTCCAATTCGTCGAACAATCAACAGAACAAGAAGCTGATCTTTTTTCTAGCCCTTCAAGCATCTCCTCAACTGACATGTTTCTTGTCAGCAAATCTTGTAGCTGTTGCTTTGTTATAACAATTTTGATCCTCTTCACACTGTTGGTATCATTAGACGAAACATCCTGAGAATTAACAGGGAGCATGTAATACACTTTCCCCATCTTCAATTCATAGTTTGGAGGTAGCTGCTCTGAAGCTTCTTTTGAGACACCTATAAACAAACCAGAAAAATTTACCAATACGTCCTTAACCGGTCTGGGTGAAGTGAACTCTAGCATCTTCCCATCTGTCCTCACAACCTGCAAGACTCTGCTTTGTTTAGCTCCAACACCTCCATTGCAGAAAGGTTTACTTAATTTACAGTGAACAAAAAGATTGCCCATTTTTCACAGAAGGATTCTGAGTTGGAGAAGAAGGAAAGAAAAGTTTTATGTTTTTAAGGCTAATAAAGTATGGGCTGCAATTGGAGTGGAAGCCTTAAGAATGTGCAATTGGGATTTTATAAAATATGTAAGAAAATCAAAAGGGTAAAAAACAAAGGGGGAAGAGATAAATTGTCAACACGCATGCATAGAGAAGTCGGTTAGTAGGTAGCGGCGAATTGGCAGTGCTTAGCTTGGCTGTCTATCAACTTCATTAACACACACTGTCGTTAATACTTTGTCTAATGTCTATCAACTTCATTAAATTGCAAGTGGCAAAGCAACAAAGGAGGGGTTGGGACTAAATGAAACAGTGTTAGAGTGGTCCATGGACTAATCAACATATCTTGATGGATCTTGATCCCCTGTAGTTGAGAGCGTATCTGCAATTGATATGTTCAGATCTAAACATACAGTTCAAATGTAAAAAAGAATTGAATAGAAAAGAAAAATTAAAAATCATTTTTTTTTAAAATTGAAAAGGGAAAAACCACCCAAGATTCATGTAAGAAAGAACGCTGAAATGGGAGATCTCGTCAGAACGGGAAAGAATGCTGAAGTGGGGAACCTATCGCTTCTAGAACGGGGGGAAATCACTTATGGAACGGGTGACTATGCTTCTGGAACGGGTGACTAGGCTTCTGGAACGGGTGGCAATCATTTCTGGAACGGGGGACCATCACTCCCAGAACGGGAAAGAACAATAGAACGAGAACCGACATCTCGAGAATGGGAGATCATCGCTTCCAGAATGAGAATTGACATCTCGAGAATGGGGAATCATTATCTCATGGATAGAACAGAACATCAGAATGAAAATGAGGGTTCAAAATGACAGTCAAGTGGTTGTGATTGATTGACCCGAACCACGAGGAACCACCAAGTGGCTATGACTGATTGAGTTATTGAGAACAAAACAGCTGAAAGGAATGAGCAAAGTAAAGAAGCTCACGCATGAAAGTAATCCCATCAGCAAAGCAAAGGGGATGTGATCATTCACTTTTTTATATTTATTATTATTGTGAGGCCTATAAGTAAAGGCTCACAGAAAAATTGAAAAGAGAGGCAATCCAAGTAACGAAGGGCATTGCCTTTTCCCTCTTCTATTATCGACAAACTATGTAAAAAAATTTACACTAGTGAATATCAACAATTTTTATGTGATTTTTCTTCTTTTTAAGGATTTTTTTACATAAATGATGGTATATTTATTCTCCCTTTCTCTTTTCAAATTATGCTATTTATTATTTATTCATAAATAGTTCTTTATACCGAAAAAAAACCTTTACAATTTTTTTTTCAATTCAGTTTGTCTGGGCTACGAGCAGACAGTCTGGATGAGAACACCGGAGGATTCTCAATGGTAAAGGGTGCTCTTCCTAACTTGACATTAGAATAAAATATATATTTTTTTAAAAAAATTTGTTGATATTTTGGATATAAAAAGCTTTTTTCCCTGGTTGTTTACTTAATTTATTATTTGCATCAGTGTTGTAGTTTTGCTGATGTAAGATATATATGAAAACTCTTCTGATCATTGGTTCCTAAAATAAGGGAAAGTGAAGAAATTATAAACTTATATAATTTAATTAAATCAGATAATCCCCATTAGTTTGGAATTTTTCACCTCCTTGATTATTGGCAAAAATATTCAATTCACAGACATAATAATTGTTTAGGTGCAGTTGGCATGATATGGTTTTGGTCATAGTTGGCATGATAAGGTTTAGGTCATATTAGGGCATCAGAACATTTTTTTTGTTTTTAAATAAGATTGTTATGTTGTGGTTCCAACAGAAAGCGATTAAATAGATTAATCTCTACCTGAAGAGCTTGGCACGAACTCATTGTTCATATTTGTTCATCCTAATTAAGTATTCTGATATTAACATATAAATATAATATAACATATAGCTTATAATTTCTTTGGAATATATTTCTTTGTCTTAAACAAAGATCAAGCTCTTTTTTCATTAGTGAAATTATTTTCTTCCTTATGAAATCAAACGACGAAACATAAACTAATAAATCAAATTTTAAGGAGTTCATTTTATGATATTGTGTTGATTCGAATATCTAAAAAAGAAGAAGGAGAAAAGAACGAAAGTTTTTACTACTGAGAAAGTAGGTTAGGTAGGTATTACGTTAATTATTTAAACCCATTTTATAAGGGCAAAAGGTCTAAATGATGCGCTGCTAAGTGCTAATTACTAAAATAGGGCAAAACAAGACATATGTTATAGTTTTGGAGCAAACAAACTCTATTATATGTCATCAAAATGCATGAAATGATATAGTAGACATGTACTGCTAAGCTACTAAGTATAAATTCTAATTAATATTACTACTAGTAAATCTGTTGGGTAGATATTGTAGGGCCTCCACTAAAAGAATGTCATTGTCAAAGTAGCACAAACAAAGTGGAATATGTAAGTCATTCATTCAAACTTTAGCTAATTTTATTATTCGGATTAATATAAATTGTACCTCAATTAATTATTGATATTATCGTAAGATATAACTTAGATCATGATATAACTATTCTTAATGATTTATATTTACTCTCTTCTATTATTTGTTCTATTATTTGATTGATAAAGAAACTCCTTAACTGTATTTTTATTTTTTATTTGGGTTCCTTAAAAAAATCTCTTATGTATCATATAGTGTGGTTGGTGCACCAGATGTCAACTGCTAAATGGTCAGAACCCAACTTAGGGAAAAAAATACATATCATGATTATTAAATATGGTACCACACCTACCAAAAAAAGTGAAATTTGTGAGACAAAGATCTCCCTACTTTCACAAAAGTATATTTTGCAACTATTAGTTTATTTAAAACACCATTGACTAATTAAATTTCTTTACTTCTAAGTAAGGATTAATATCTTAAAACCTCATTGTACTTCAACCCAAAATTATTTTACGCTCTCAAATTTTAACACATTATTTATTGATCCTTAAACTTTTTTTGTCCATCAAATAACTCTCTTCACCATCAAAACTCATGCACAACACATGTCAATTTTTCTTTCAACTTTGCCCTTATCTTTTTCATACCTAAATGTTTTTCCTCTCATATAGTTATAGTTTCTTTTCCACTTTATTGATTTGTCAAAATTGGTTCAACGAGAAAAGATTCAGCAAGTCACGGTTTCATCAGCTCAGTTTTTAGTAGTGGTTCGCTTTCATCTCCTTAAGTTTCAGTTTTCATGATTTTTTTTCCATATGATTTTTTCATGAATCATCTTATTTATCATCATTCATGAATAAATTGGACAATATTTTCTAACTGAATTTTTAACAGTTCTTTTTACATTTTATTTTCAGAAATGGCAATTTTATCAAGCAGTGTTTCAATTTCTAGACAGTTAAGAAGGTTTTGTTATTCTAGTTTAACAGCTCTATTAAGAACATCTACGACATATGCACAATTCAAATACATTATTTGTGATTGTATCACACATACCACCTCTGTGAAAAACATGCCTAGACTAAGAGGAAACTATCTTTTTTTTTTCAATCATGCATGTGCACCCACATTTACCACTTTTATTTGATTCATAACTCGATTAAACTACCTTTTAGTGGTAGCCTTAACTGTACTCCACATAAAGTGTTTTAACAACTCACCAGAAAAAAAGTTTCATGTAATTGAATAAAGATGCGAACACAAACCCTATGTCATGCAGTGGCATCACCTCCTTCAAATTTTCTATTGTACATTTGTTTATCTTACATGAATGCAGGCAACATGTTAGTGCCAATCTCTCCCAGAAATAACTCGACAAATAGCTTCCAGATCTCATTTGTTTCTTACTCCAATCGCATAATAAATTAGATACATGTTATCATTTACCATCTATCTCAACAGCAGTTAACCATACAACCCCAAAAACCCCTTGAGATGACAATCATTCAAACAAATTAATGGCCTACGTCTAGCTACAAAATCTTGTTTACATGAAAACAAGCAACAAAATTTAGGGGGTATATTGGGAATAGTAGTGGTCACATGCACACCACCTAAATGGCATTACACCAATTTTTTTAGTTAGGCGGTTATTTGATGGATGAAGAAATTTAGGGACTAGTAGAGAATGAGTTATAATTTAGGGGGTAAAGTAATTTTATGTCAAAGTACAGGGGGTGAGAGTTTCATAATCAATGGGGGTAGATTGAGAATAATAGTGGTCACCTGCATGACATGGACCATCAGATGGCATTTACACTGATGTCATTGAGGTTTATTTGATGGATGAAAAAAGTTTAGAGACCAGTGGGGAAGATGTTAAAATTTAGAGAAGTAAAGTGATTTTAGATCAAAGTACATGCATGTTCAATGATATTAATTATTTAAATAATTAACTACACACATCCATTGAACCTAACAAGAGATTCTCTGTGGGTTTAAATAAAGTAATAGGTGGTAACGGTGAATTGTTTGTTGATGTGAGAAACCTAATGTAGGAGAATGTATAAGATACATAAAATTCTATAAGCAAAGGTATTGGAAGTGGGGTTGGAACTTATCCGTGAAAAGTCCTGGAAGTGTAGACCCCATTGGCTTCTTTTCATGCATGGAGAAAAAATCTGCAAAAAGGAAAGTGCGTGCTTTGGTCAAAAGAACCACTATTGGTAGCTAGAGAAACCAATGCAGCCTCCACTCTAGTTGGCAGATATCTTGTAAGGCAATCTAGTTTCCTCCTCGCCCACCCACTAAGCCATAACCTACACAATTCCAACTTAAGTTCAATGAATGCCACACAGAATCAAGCTAATTATACGATTGATATCTTCATTTGTGAGTGAAGTGAACCTCTTGTATTTTTTTACTATATGCTTTTACTTTATGTTTCTTCCAAAAGTGCCATCTTGACATGCCTTTCATTATACTTGATAGACAAGTGTGATTATTAATTGAGTTATGGATGACATCCTTATTGATAATTAACTACACTAATAAAAAATATTACAGAATAAGACCTAAAATTTGGATAAGTTAATTTACGTATTATGAATGAGTGACATGTTATTTCGTTATATTATGAATAAATGACATCTATTACCTAGACTTGTTAGAATAGTTATCTTAGTTTTAAATGAATTGTTCAAGTATCATGTTATTTTGCCGTGTTATGAATGAGTGACATCTTCTGTTGCCTAAGACTTGTTAGAATAGTTATCTTAGTTTTGAATGAATTTGATGTATAATTAGTTACCGTGCGTGGGGGTTTACTCTCTCCAAGTTATAAGTGTGATTCTCGTGACCATCAGTCTGGGGATGTGTAGGCTCTTACTCTATCCGTAATGCATTTACGAAAAACTTCTAGTCAAGGGTCAGTGCAAACCAAAATTAGTCAAAGAATTTTACATCAAAGACCCGATGCTCATCCAAAAAAAAAATGAATCGCTAATTGATCAAAAAGGTTATGGTTGTTTCAAGTCCAACTTATGACTATCGAAATCTTTTTTGTCAAGATGCAAGAGAAATATCATACAGCTTAGAGTTTGAATCACGCATGAAGAGTATGATATTCTCACTTTATGACTAATTCGGTTATGCCTCAGACAACTCTCGGCTTTGTTGAAGCATATCTTTACTAATGATATAATCTAAAAGAATATTTGATGCTACTGAGTCTGAGGGCTTGGCCCAAGATAGCCCAGTCTGCATAATCTGTAAAGCATGAGCAGGAACCTAGTTTTGCCTTTCTTTAGACAGATTAGTGTTGCAAAAGAAGTCACCACAACAACCGACTAACTGACCATAACATCATGGCTGTGTTTAGCCCATTTAGTTGATAGTTTGCCTCAACGCATTATGAAATTAAGTTCTTCCGATGGATATACGGTAGGTTTTACTTTTGTATAATGTCTATTTTTTTATAGATATGATTAATTTGGAGGAGAAATAGTTTAATTAGTTGAGATTCATTCAGTATGTTAATTTACTTATATGTTCTTATTATAATTGATTATTTTTTTTAGGTTTTATCATTTTTTTTGTTTTCTCGCAGCTCCCCTTTCTCTTCTTCGCAGCTCCTTCATTTTGATGTATTTTTCATAGATTTAATCAAAATCAAGATTCTGATCTTTTTCGATTGACATCTTCTTCTTCGATTCGTTTGTAACATAAATAATAGGATATTTTTTTTGTTGCTTTTGATTTCGTTTCGCGGCCAAATTTTTTTTATTTGGGTTTCTCTTTAGATTTTAGGGATTTTAAGTTTTATTTTCTGTTATAGACAGTGATAAGAGTATAAATTTTTATTTTATGTAATTTTTCATTTTCTGTAGATTTTGTGTATACTGTTTTTTTGTAGATTTTCATAATTAATGTCATAAAGTATATAATTATATACTATGGGCATACAATTACAGACGATATGTTTATTTACATACTGATAGTATATATTTGTGTACTCATAGAATATTATTATATATAACATAAAATAACTTTTTATTATAACTATGTACTTATAGTTAGAACCCACTAGGCGACCTGTCCTAGGAACCCTTGGATCAACAAACAAGAAACAAATCGGAAGCTAGGAACAAGTTGAAGTTGATCAGATTAGAACCCTAAGGAAAACTAAGTCCTTAGAACCCCAATCTTGAAACGCCACAAAGTTGATCACTCCCTTGATAAGTCAAAATTATGTATTCTACCAAGAACATAAGAACGTAAAGTAAAAGCTCGTTAAATAATATTAATGACTAAAAGTGTCTGATTTTACATCATATGAGCCTTTATATAGTGACCCTAAAATGAAATAAGCATAAAATAAATAAAAATAAAATAAACTCAAAACCTAAATGAGCCAAAAGTCCAAGACCTAACAAACAACTTAAAATAAACTTAAAATTATATTTATGCCCAAACCCATAAAACACATAAACATGAATTGGGCCTTATGTCATGGATTCTAATTTTTGTTCTTCCAAATCCAAGTCTTGCACATAAAGATAAGTGATTATCCTTGGTGACGCCTTGAAATATTCTAGAACAGCCTTTTTGTCAGCACGTCCATGATTTTGACTTGTAAAGCATTTTTCATCCTTTTTGTTCTAGCTCGAGTCATTGGACCGTCAATTCCTTGTAATGGATCTTGCGAGTCTTTAGAAATAGCATCTTGATCCTCATCATTCCCTCCCTCTTCAAAAGAATTCGTCCTTGAATCACCTTCTAGACAATGCATTAGCCACAACGTTTTCCTTCCCTGTTTGTATTTGATTATGTACGGAAACGTTTTGATGAACACCAACCACTTAGTGTGTCTTTTAACTTGTCTTGGGATTTTAAGAACTTCAAGCTCTCATGATTAGAATCAATGATGAATTCCCTCGGCCACAACTATTCTTGCCACGTTTGAAGCTTCACATTTGCATTCTTAGGTGTAGGCCAATCTCTTATCGCATCTACATTTTCCTCGAGAAAGATATCTTCATAATTCTGCAAAAGAGAAACAAAAGAACTAGAAAAAACTTGATCAAGCTCATTAATGTATAAAAAGGCCTCTTTGTACAAATGTACAATCATTGGTTTACATGAAAATTTACTCTTTACCTCACTTGTTTTTTTCATAGAAATTTAATTTTTTCTCTTTCGCTCTAACTATGGCTAAAATGCTCTCTCTTTTTTTCCCTCATTTTCGTTTATCTCAATCACTTTTCTCTAATTTTCTTTTCATTCGTTTTCTTTTCTCTCAATCTCTTTTCTCTCATTTTCTTTTCTCTCATCCACACTCTTGTAACCTTGAGTCAGCCTCTGCAATTTTCTTGGCAAATCCTTTTAGTAGTGGTTAGGTATAAACTTCTTCCGCATAACCACTTTCATCTCCTCCCGAGTGCGAATAGTTCTCTCTCCAATCCTTTCTTTACTTAGAACTAATTGATGCCACCAAATACTCGCATAATCAGTGAACTCCATGGTTTCCAATTTAACTTTCTTATCTTCTGAATAATTATGATAGTCAAATACATGTTCAACTTTTTTTTTCACTCCAAATACAACTCTGGATCATTCTTCCCTTGAAATGTAGGGATTGTCATTTTAATGATTCCCAGATTGCTATCCCTCTTTTCTCTATTATTCATTCTCCTCCTTGAACTAGTTTCTCACCATCAGAATATTCTTCCTCATCTTCCTCTAGCAAACGTATTATATTGGATCTTGAACCAGCAGATGATTACAAACAATCAAATTCACATTCAGCAACTTAAATTGATCATTAAATGACTTCATAAACATCTTCATGTCGATCTTTTTTTGTTTTCCACCATACTCATGTTAACAATCTGAAAAAATAAAAAGATTGTTGTTCCTTACACAATCCATCACGTGTTTACACTCAAATCAAATTCTTAGCACTCGCTCCACTCGTGTTTCATTATAGTTTGGCTTTTTCTCAAGATGATCTCACCAGTCTTGCCTTTTACCACACAAGCTAGCCCCTTTTATGTTCTTAACAAAATCAAAATTCAACAAATCTTAAGGAGCAATCTGTTATATGGTGACAAATCTAAAAAAATCATAACCTTAAAAGCTTAGCTGAAGCAAATGAGAATAGAAAGAAAAGAAATTAACGTTAAGGAGCCAAGAAAATGAGAAAACTTCAAAAGGAAGCAAAACACATGTGAAAGAATTCACTAGAGTACTCAATTGATGAATGAAGAAATAAGAAAAACAAAGCAGCCTTCTATCTCCAACAATCTTCTTTCTTTTTCTCTTTTTTTTAAAGATAAATAGCTGCTAGAAAAAAATGTAAATTCAAATTCAAATGAAATTTAAATTTAAATTTGAATTAAAGATAAGGATAAGGGTAATAGAAAATGATAAGATAAATAGATAAGGATAACATAATCTAAAAGATAGAGATAAGATATGGATAAGATGTGATAAGATGATATGATGATAAAATGATAAAATGATAAGATTATAAGATTATAAAATGATAAGACGATAAGATGAGATGATAAGATGAGATGTTAAATGAGATGATGAGATGATAAGCTAGAGATAAAATATGATAAATAATGGAATTTTGGAATAAAAATTTGAAGTTTAAAATTCAGAATTTTTGGGTAAAACTGCAAAGATCCAGGTGAAAACGAAGGAAATTAGCTTTGAACTTTGAAATCACTTTATAGGGCACGGAAATCAGTTTGATTTGATATGCAATAATGCTTGTTTTCACTTTTGAATCAAAAGTTATGACTATTTTAAGTTTAGCCAACAAAATCACACGGAAAATATTAGATTTTTTTTTGTTTTTTTTACTGAATCGAAAGAAAAATAAGTAGGAGGGAAGGGAAAATATAAAAATGAAGAGGATAGATAACTTGTTTCCAAAAACCAATGTATGATATCAATTGATAATAACCCACTAGGCGACCTGTCCTAGGAACCCTTGGATCAACAAACAAGAAGCAAATCAGAAGCTAGGAACAAATTGAAGTTGATCAGATTAGAACCCTAAGGAAAACTAAGTCCCTTAAACTCCAATCTTGTGACGCCATAAGGTTGATCACTCTCTTGATAAGTCAAAATTCTTTATTCTATAAAGAACACAAGAACGCAAAGCAAAAGCTCGTTGAATAATATTAATGACTAAAAGTGTCTGATTTTACATCATATGAGCATTTATATAGTGACCCTGATACGAAATAAGCATAAAATAAAAAAATAAAAACTCAAAACTCAAAACCTAAATGAGCCCAAAGTTCAAGACCTAACAAACAACTTAAAATAAACTTAAAACTTTATTTAAGCTCAAACCCATAAAACACGTAAACAGTGAGTTGAGTCTCGTGTCATGGATTCTAATCCTTGTCTTCCAAATCCAAGTCTTGCACATAAAAAAAGTGATTATCATTGGTGACATCTTGGAATCTTCTAGAACAGCCTTTTTGTCATGCACGTCCATGATTTTGACTATAAGAACCTATTTCATCTTTTTTGTTCTAGCTCAAGTCATTGGACTGTCAATTCCTTGTAATGGATCTTGAGAGTCTTTGAAAACAGCATCTTGATCCCCATCATATACTCATAGAATATTATTATATACATGATGAAACAATTTTTTATTATAACTATGTACTTATAGTATATTTATATATTGACATTATATGTTTATATACTCATAGTTTCTATTACAGTTATGATGGATATAGTTGATACGATGATGGATGGTGAAGTTCTGATGATATATATGAATTTTGTAATGAATGATATTCTTTTATGATAGGAGTATAGATTGAAATGATTTTATGGACTAATACTATTTTTATGATGATGTATATATATTTCATAAATATTTTTCAAGTGATGGGTATATGACTATATACTACAAGTACATAAACATATATTATATATAATCTTCAATGAATGACATTATTTTAGGATTAAATGATGGATTGAAATGATTTGAGAATTTATACTAACTTTGTAATGATTCATATAAAGCTTCATCTCTTTAAACTCTGTGATTTTTATGATACTCGAATCATGATTTCTACGTACATGTGGTACTATATTATGCGTATATAAATATATACTATTGAAGTTTTAACATTGTTAATAAACTTGGCGTTGTACATTCTCATTGGCATAATAAACTTGACTTCAATTTATCCATTTATCTACCTGCATTATAAATACGAACTATGGATTACTAACCATACTATATCTAAGAACGAAAAAATAATAATAACAATCAATATGTTAGGATAACATACAAAATAGTATGTAGTTATATAATATATAACTGTGTACTCAGAGTATATAGTAGTATACTACATAACAAATCTTAAGTACGAGAAATCTGCAGAATATAAAAAATACAACCGCCAGATTATAGAGCAAAACATACGGACAAACTGTTCACTAGTAAAATAGATATATTAAGTAAGTTTCATGAAAGAAAAACTCAAATAAACACATAAAAACTCATAACAATCACAAATCTTAGAAAAATCAGTCATGAACTTTAGATTAAGTCCAAGTCGCAAGCACAAATAACTTACCGTTAGTTTTGACCTTCGCGATTTTTTGTATTTTGTGAATCTCATATATATTGTGATGATTTTCTCTTAACTTTTGCAGCGGACAGGTCGTTTCGAAGGGTTTCGTCGAACCCTCGCGTTAGAGAGCTTGGGGGCTAGGGTTCCTTCTTCGTGTGTTTTCACAAGTTTGTTATGCGAGGGAAGAGGGATGCCTTTTGTTAGCGAGGGTATTTTTGTCAGTTCACTATTTATGTTAGGTTTAATGATGAGTCACTATAAAATTTGGTCATTTGTGTAATTTACTAATTTTTGGGTCTTTCCCTAATTGAACCTATATGGTATGATGTAACATAGATCATATCAAGATATGGATATGGTGGTTAGTAAAATTCGCATTCGCATATAGGCATTGAATATTGAACTGATCAATCAACTCGAACACGACATCATATAGAATTCTAAAAATTCAATCATGAGCTTGTTGATGCACATGAAAATCCTAATGCGCGTGCGCCTACAGTGAGATCTTGTTGGGGAGGTCTACCTTGACGCCTTTGATATGTAAAAAGAGAATAATTATGTGACCATAAGTAATTTTTTGTTACAGAACACTATCATTCAGCACTATAGGACACTGATCAATTTAGAAAAAAAAAGAGTAGATTTATTCAATATTTTTAGATTGAGATAACACTCTTTTTTGTTAGTTTATGGAATATATATAGTAGCCAATAAAAATAGAACAAACTAAACCCATTTTGTCTCATATTGTTTGTTATTCATGACCTTTCCAAATCAGGTCATATACCTTAATTTATAATTTCTATTACCCCATTGTATTTCTTTCTCCCAAAAATATTTGAGACATTACATCTTCTTGTTTTAACTTTTTTGCGTTACATTAATAGAAATGAACCCTTTACCGTTTTCAAATGAACGGCAGAAACCAGTTAAGCGTGTCCGAATCTTCCATTAATACATTGCATGATGTAAAGCAAAGTAGTTTTTTGCTCAGAAAAGTCGAGTAGCTTTTATGGAGATTAGCAAACTTTATAAAGACACATTATATGCCATGTATACATGAGCAGAATCCACAAACCCCACACAGCAAAGCACCCAAAGCTTCAATTTCTTAACCAAAATAATACTAGTCATAAATTGTAAAAATAGTTATTTGAATTTTATTTATTAATATGGTATAAATAAAAATCCTATAAAGGAAAGTATCAAATCTAAAGCTCTTTGACCACAATAAAAAGAGAGGCCCAATGAATGTAATATAGCATATTATGCATTAAGATAAGCATGATTTAGGAATAATATTAAAAAAATGTAACAAGACTATCAATTAGTATAGAATAAACCAATTTAATCAAATGGAAAACAAGTATATGAATAAACTAAGGATACAACAGATGAGGAAAGAAGAAAGAAACTTGGATACAGCAAAGATATATATACATACGTACATATATGTATGAATAATCTAATACATTCCTTTCTTAAATTTTCATTTGCCAAAAAAAAATCTTGCTCCTGTTCTCACCTACATCTTTGGTGTAATTTCCTCATTATTTACATGCGTTGCTTCTTATATTCCCACCCCTCTCCCTGTTTGTTTTAAGATATGTTTTCTTTGTGTAGGATTGTCAACCCATCACAGTAACATAGATTTACTTTCTCGTTTTGGGTATCTTTCTCTGGAATCCGAGGAGACATCAAGTGTGTTTACAACTCTAGTAATAGTAATAGTATCATAGTGTTTTGCTAGAAAAGAGAAAAGAAAGAGCAGAAGAGGATGAGTCGACTGGAATTTCATCTGGGGTGATTTGTTTTGTTAATTTTTATTCATTTTTCATCAAAATCTTCTCTTCACTCTGTTTTAGCTTCTGGGTCATGGTTATTTTTTATTAAATTTGGCTGAAAAATAAGTAAACTGGAATTCATGTCTCAACAAAGGGAAAAAAAGATGGTGAGAGAAAAGTATGGAACAACACAGCAGTTGGTTGATTCAACATATACCAAAATTTTTGTTGGAGGTTTAGCTTGGGAGACTCAAAGGGAGAGCATGAAGAGGTACTTTGAGCAATTTGGAGAGATAGTAGAAGCTGTTGTCATCTCTGACAGAAGAAGTGGAAAATCTAAAGGCTATGGCTTCGTAAGCTTCTTCTCTGTCCATTTTTCAAGCTCAAAATTCAAAAGCATGATTTTTTTATTTTGGGTTTTGAGATTGATTTTCTATGACAGGTTACTTATAAGGATCCAGAGTCAGCCAAGAGAGCTTGTGGAAACCCATACCCTGTAATTGATGGAAGAAGAGCTAATTGTAATCTTGCAGCTTTTGGTGCAGCACAAACAGACTCTCCTCAACATGGTTCATAATTTTTTCCTATTTTCTTTTACATTTTCACGTTTGATTCACTTATAATAATCGTCTTTGATGGTTCTAAATGAGATAGAGCTTAAAAATTTAGTAATGATCTAGCAGGAAGTGAGAAGATCAGACCATCAAGCAGAGGAAAAACACCAGCTTCTTACTACAGCACATCTGCATATTTCAGTCAACCTAGATATGCATTATTTCCTTGCTTGGCTTATGGGTAAAACATGAACAAACTGGGGAAAACGTTGTCTCTTATTTCTATCCTATCTGAACTATTATGATGAACTTGTCTTAATTTGTTTTTTTCCATTTTCTAATGTTCAGGTACCCAACTTACCCACCATCCAATCTTCCAATGGTTAGTTTTGCTTTATTCTATGAGCTGAAGTTGACAGTGCATATACTTGCGTTCATGTAGGTCATGTGAGGGGAAAAAGTTTCAATATGAGTACTGAGTTTTCAGTACTCTTTCATATAATCGGATGTTATGTGTCTTAAAATATAATATTCTATTCACGTGTTTATGGACTTTAAAAAATGCACACATGACATCAAATAATATGAATGAGTATTGAATTTTCAATACCTCAGGAATACCATAAATTTTATGGTCATGTGAGTTTTGTCACAGTGATATCTTAGAAAAGCATTCTTATGATCTATAAACATATTTTCAAGAAACTTTAATCAGATGAGAAGTATACTTGAAGTTGTTTTTTGTAATCCTAAAAAGAGAAAGTCGAAAACACACCATCATAGAAAGTTCATGATCCAGTTTCAGAATAGATGTAGAAAGAAAAGTTGTTGATATGATTTACATGTTGTGATGCAGTATTATCACAATAATGCCCATCAAGGCCAACCATTTTCAACCTTTAGTGCAATTGCTGTTTGTGGGTCTCCTTTGCAGTACTTAAATCACCATCAGCTCTATGCCCAATCCCAACAACATATTGGACACAGAAACTTCTCTCATTTGCCTCATCAATACCTCCACCATGGAAGCATATCCACTACTCCTTGTTCAGATTCTCCATCAGTAATACTGGCCCTCATTGGTAATTGAATATTTAAACTAGCATTAATCCTTTTGTTACCTTTGTTTTCTTTTCCTTTTCCCTCGTTGAAAGAGCTACCAATTATGTCTTGTTATAGAGTTTTATGTGTCTCAATGCAGAGGGAAAAGGTGTGGAAACATTGGGAGAAGAAGTGCAAGGATTAGGAGCAACTCTTTGAAAACAACACTATTAGTCATCCATTGCTCTTTGTTGTAGACTACTAGCTAATAGCTACCACAGTTTCATTTATCTTTATGAAGAAATGAATACCAAATGTGCCTTCGAGCTTACTTTTTCTCTTGATATTGCTAATTCATGTTCACGAGATCCCCAGTTTTTGTTTTTCCCCTCCTATACAGAAACTTCCATTAGAATTGAAAACAGAAACCTATTACGCAGATATGCTTCGAATACACAACTGTGAATTGACCAAGTTAAGAGATTTGCCTCTAATGAAATGAAACTCCAGTTGACCAACAAAATGGACAAAACAAATGCAGAATAGTGTAATAAAATAGGAGAAAACAAGTATTAAAATTGACCAGTAACATAAAAAATAAAAAAGGATAGCTTACTTGGAACAATTCTTCAAAATAATATTTTTTTGGAACTCTTCAAAATAATAATTAGTAACTAAGAAATACTCCAACTAAATCCGATGACAATTAAAAACAATCACCTTCAAATATATAATTGGGTAACACTACTATCTTAAATGAGACTTGAATTCACTAAGGTAATTAAGATACAAAGATAGATGCCGAAAGATTTCTCCAAAGAACTCAAACTTTAGTTGAGGAACTATCTCTGCAACAGTTTCTAGCACTCTTTGTGTCATGAAGACTATCAACCAACTGAGTAATAGTTCATCTATTCTAATTCAAATAATGGATTCTGAAAGTAATAATAAATAAGGCCAAAATATTAAAAAAATTATAAGTAATAACAGAAATAACAGTTTCTAGCACTCTATTGAATTCTAAGGAAGTCAGGATCGGCTATCACTATTATACAGACTGTCCGACGAAAGCAATTTTTCATATATTAGGAGATTTCACTTGAAAATCTTGGTGAAATACTGGATTTATTATCTCATGTTTTCTTTTCATTAAAAAATATCAATTAAAGTAGAGAGCTTCTTCAAACTACAAGAAGTTAGGTCAACTACTCAATCAAATGATATTGAGCACGTTTCTCATCTCTTCTTGAGAGACAAGTGGACTAGTTCTTTGCAAAATTATGTTCAATTTTATATGTGGCAATTCCGCCAAGATGTCTCCTTTAGCTAGTTAAACAATGTGTGGTTGGTAAACAAAAATGAGTTCTTTAGCAAGGATAGTTGTTGCGAGCTGAAAATTGTGCATATTTTTGTGTGAAATTCCTTCGTTGCTGCGTGCTAGATTATTTTTGTTTTGGGTGTGATACATAAAAATCTGCAATAAGAATAAGAAATTATAGGGTATAGCTATTTTAAGGTTTTTCATGCAAAAATGAGTGTTGCATTTTTTATATACAATAATGATTTTTTTAAGATTTTATGTGATCATGATTTTTTTAGGTAAAATGAGGGTATTTTTTACAATTTATATTTCATCCATTACATAGTATCAGTTAATGTACAATATTTACAACTGCTATATTTCAGAGGCTATTTTGCTTATTATTTCTAGGGAAATTGTAACATTTAACTATTTTAGTAGGATGTTATAGTTTTTTTTACCATTTTTAAACTTAATTAAGTTAATAACCAAGTTAGTTTGACCATAATTTTCTATTCTAATTCCACCCTTTTTAAGACATTTAATTTTAATGGTTAACTAATAAATAAATGAATCATTTGAAACAATTAATATATTTACTTATGAGTAAAAAAAATTTAGATTTCCTTATCCATCCAAAATAATTTTAATTAGACTAATAACATCATAAAACTACTAAGTGAAAAAAAAATATACACGATATATAAAAAAAACTTATTAACACCAATAATAACAAAAAATATGGGTTAGAACTTTCATTTATGACATAAAATCCACGAAATGTTATTATATACATGAGATACATTATATGATAAAATACGAATAATATTAATGTGAGTATTTTCATTATTTATATCTAATTTTATTTTTATTAGTCTATTGTATTTCTATAAGTACTTATATAATTTATTATGAAAAATATTATCTCTAATATTTTCTCATATATTTATTTATATAATTTTCTGAAAATGAATTTTTTAAAAGATTGATCAATCTCTTATTATTAGGAGGAATTAGTTATGAGTTTTAGGAAAATATATATTTATTAATAAAATAATTAAATATAAATTCAGAGTAAATAACCATTTGAATAAACAAATCTAAAAGTAGAAATTTTGAACAAATCGATTAAGTAAACATATTTACATCATCTTATATACATGATGATCAAGCACAAAAGTAGAATGGTTACATTTGTACTAAAAAAATTGTTTAACATTGGAGTGAGTGCATTTGATTAAATAAGCAAATTTTTATGAAAAAGTTGGCTATATAAGCACATTCTTTTGTGGGAAGAAATTGTTTAAGGTGGTATGAATTCATATTTTTCTAAAAAATTATTAATAATTTTTTTGGAAAGTGGGTGTCATAAATCAAGTATTGAATAGTGGGGTAAAGAGTTTAAAAATAAATGGGAAGTAACGTAAATAGAATCTCTCTCTTCCATGTAAATATTGCTTTCTTAGGTAAAAGATAGTAAAACTTTTTTTCTTTCATTAAATAATTGGTAAAGAAAATTAGTTAATTATTAGGGTAATGTGGACTTAGTGTATTTTGTTCAATAAGCATTTTTTTAACAATAAGAACATTTTTTCGGTTTAACTAGATTTTTAAGTAAATTCAACATAATTACATAAGGAAATCTACCTATTTTTTGATATTTCATTTTACTTAGATAAGCATATCCAACCTTTTTTTTTAATTTTTTAATGATAAATTTGGTTACGATTTTTTCCTTATTTAATGTTCCATATTATTTATAAAATAATTGTACAATTATTTTCATTAATTATATCTAATTTCAATAAGTAGATAAATATTATTTTAATATTCAATATATTTAGGGTTATAATAGTACTTTTTATAGCGGTTTGTTGACTTTTTACCTTATCGGTTAAAAAGATAAAAAATAAAAATTAAGGACTATTTTGTGAAATAAGTTTCTAACATGGTGTATACCCCTAAAACTCCTTATTTCTTGGGGAAATTAGAGAAGTAATCTAGTTTAAGTTTTTCTTTTGTACCATATCCCTTATTTTTTATTTTTATAGATATGGTCGGTTTTGAGGAGAGATATTTTAATTAGTAAGGATTTTTTATGTTAATTTACTTATATGCCCTTATTAGAACTGATTGTTTCTTTTAGGTTTTATTGCTTTTTTTTTATTTTCCTGCAGCTCCTCATTCGCCTCTGTCAGCGCAAACGTCCATTGTATAGCAGCATTCGAGCTTTGTTTATCTCAATTTTTCATCTTCTTCTCCATTTATTATTTCTAAAATATATGTAACATAAATAGCAGGTTTTTTTTATTGATTTTGGTTATCTACTCGATAAGATTGTAGCAGTTTATACTGAATTAATTTTGGTTTTTTATTGGGAAAATTATCTACATTTCTCTGTAGCACTTTATACGGATTGATCAAAAATAAAAATCAAGTATATTAATCTTCCTTCATCTTTTTTCAGTAACAGTCTCTTACGAAATTATCTTTCATATTTTCTGTAATAGTTTCCTACGACATTTTTGTGGCGCATGCATCTTCTTTCTTTCTTTCTTACTGTACTGATTTTAGATTAGGGTTTTCAAGTTGCATTTATGTTTTCAATTCTTTTTCATTTTTTATTCTTAATACATTAGGCGATTCCTCTATTTTTTATGGTATTATAGAGTATATCAGCATATTGTTCTTACTGTTGTTTTGTTGAATCGTTCTATGCAGTTTTTTTTCATCCATGTTATATAGTATATAGATATATATTTTATGGTATATAATTACATAATGTATTAATTTCATATTGTCTTTATTGTTGAATCATGTTCAATAGATTTTATCATCTCAGTTTTATAGTATATAGCTATATATTGTGTAGTATATATTTATATACTATTTTATATATGCCATTTACTTGTTGTTATTATTCTTTTTTAGGGCTAATGGTGAATATCCTCATTATTATTTTTTATAATGGAAAGTGGGATGATGCAAGAAACTACATTAACTATAAGATTAAGTAATTAATGGTTGGTAATAATGCATCACACGAACTTTACTTGGTTTAGTATCACGTGCATAAGGTGTAGTACCTAATGATTTGTGTTTGATAGTGAATATTGAATTTGAAAGATCAACTTCTAATTTTGTAGATATTAGTGTAGATTCTTATGCTGATTGATATCTTACTTTGATGAATTATGAGAAATGAAGAAATTATCCGTTGATTGTTACATCACGTATTAGTTATGGGGCATCTGAGGTCCTTGTTAGTGGTGGTATTTTATCGTCATCAGAGATTGGGTCTTCATCTCAAATTATTGTTCATGATAATCCTTCTAAACCATTATTTATGGATAAAGTAGACGCGGATAAGTTACCTTTTGACTTTGATATACAAGATAAGTCATTTTCAACTCAAAATATGAGTTGAAAAAGGCTTTGCATTTGGTAGCTTTGAAGCAAAATTGTCAATTTGTGACTAGAAAGTCGAATCGTGAAAGGTATGTAGTCTGGTGTGTTGTCAATAGTTTCTAGTGGTTTGTAAGTGCTTCACGTTATAGAGGTGGTGAAATTTGGCGTGTTAGAAAGTATGTAAAGGAATACACTTGTTCGCTTGACATTGTTCAAAGTGATCACCAACAAGCCACTTCGACAATTGTTAGTGAATGTATAAAAGATGTATATGTATGGAGTTGCTGATTAGACACAATCTAAGGACATTATTCATCATATGTGTGTGAAGCACAACATTAACATAAGTTACTATAAAACTTAGAGGGCCAATAATGGAGCTCTTGACATGATTTATGGTTCTCTGGAGCAGTCTTATGCGATATTACCTTCATATTACTTTCACTTGCATAAGAATAATCTTAGTATGATAATGTGTAAATTACCTTGCGTACATATATATACTATTATTATTCATTGTATTATTAAAAATCAGTTTATTTGTTTAGTAAATAATTTTTACATGTTTTAGGTAATGTCACACATTTCTATATCGATCATGATTGCAGGCTAAAGTATTTATTTCGTGATGTTGAGGCCTTCTTTAAGTCATAGTTGTCATTGTAGACCCGTTATAGGAGTTGATGCGATATTTATTACGAATAAATATCATGGTACACTTCTTATTGCTTCGATGCTTAATGGTAATGACCAAATTTTTCCATTAGCTTTTGCGATTGCTTAATGGTACTACCTTGTTCTCATGCATGTGTGATTGGCTTGAGATTGGTTTATAAAGAAGTTATGTTGTGCCCTTGAATATCGTGAAGAGGTGGTAATCATTTTTTATATTCATAACAGCATCCCAAAGGCTGTTGCAAAGTATTTTCCAAATGCCCATCATGGTTATTGCATGCAACATTTGCATAATAATGTGAAGTCGATATATAAAAAGTTCAAGGTTGTGGTTTATTCTATAAATGTACGAGGGCATATAGGATCATAGATTTTGAGTTCCATATACGTTGTTTAGAAGCCATTGTTCTTATACAGTCTTACTTAAGTGGAGTTTGATATGAGAAATGGGCTCGTGCATACTTTGTTAGACGTCGGTATAATATGATGACTTCAAACATTGTGGAGACATTAAATCATATTCTAAAGGATGCTCAATCATTGCATGTTGCTTGCTTTATTGAGTATATAAGACAAAAAAGTTACAGTTATTTATGATCGGATGACTGTTGTTAGTTGTATGCTTACGTGTTTGGCGAAGGAAGCGGCGAAAGACCTATGTGTTCAATTTGAGTTGGCTCGTACTATGGATGTGAGATTTCTTAAGTTTACATTTTCATATTTAATTATTTCCATTCATTATTTAGTATTAATTTTATTTTCTCTATAGGTTTACATTGTTGATGTTAATACATCTCAAGTTCTTGATGGTGATGTTGAATACGTTGTAAAATTACAAACAAGTGTTGCACTTGTAATATGCGGCAGCCAGATCTACTACCTTGTTCTCATGCATGTGCACCACTTACAAGGAAGAACTTATCACCATACCCATACAAATCTAAATATTATACGAAGAGTGAGCTTGAATGTATGTACGTAGCATCAGTTTATTCCGTTGGCAACGAATTTTATTGGTTAGTTCTTGATGATGTCAAAGATCAAAGGATTTTACCCTACATATGAGACGTTCTTCGGGTGGGCTAAAGAAGAAAATGTACTTGTCTTTTGGTGAAAAGATACCTAAGAATAGATGCAGTACTTATGGTGTTTTGGGTCATAATAACAAGACTTGTAAGAATACTGTTAAAGATCGTGAAGGATTTGCTTCAAAGAAGAAATGCTCGACTTGATTTGGGTCGATGGTTATGTTATTAGTTTTGTTAGTAAACTAGTCATTTTTTTATGGATTTTATCTTAGTTAGTATGGAGTTTACTATAGATATACTTTTTGAATTTCAGATCGGACATGTCAATGGCCAAGTGAATTTTATGGATATTGTTTATATACTCATAGACACTCATAGTATATATAGATATACTTATGATATATAATTTTATGAATCTTATAATTCCTTTTATTTCTATTTTTATGTTTTATTGTAGTCATTTATTTAGTTATATTATCATGTATTTTTTCAAGTGTTTAGTTGTATTTACATACATATTTTACAGAACTTCTGTAATGATATGAACATGTTTGATTAAGTCAATACTATGGTAATTCATTATATACTCAAAGTATTTGATCTTCTTTATCAAACCAGGCTAGGTATTGGATATATATCCATAGTACATTAACATTTTCTTACTTATATACACTTTATCAAAACAGTATATTTCAAGGAATTGGATTTATACCCATAATACACTAACATTTACTCACATGTATATACACATAAAACATAATATTTTAGGATATTGGATGTATACCCATAGTATATTAACATTTACTCACATGTATACTTAGTTATAATTTTTCGCCCGGAATTTCAGTATGTTTCAGTCGAATTTCAGTCTGTTTCGGTTGAAATACTCTTATGAATTTATGTTGTTTTAATTGAATTTATTCTCAACATATTTCTTTTGCAGATGTATGGTGAGATCGGTTTGGTGAAAATACTCTTAAATTACAAAATTTAATGAGGATGATAACGATGAAACTCAAGTATATTAGTTGTGATGTTGAACATTTATGTATTTTTTGATAATAATATTATTGAAAATGATGTTTTTATTGCATTTTAATGTCATTAATATGATATTTTGTTAAATTTTAATAGTAATTACCTATTCTTTACATTATATAATCTATTGATTTAATTTTTTTTCTTAGTTATATTATATATGATAAATTTTATAACATTATTTTAGATGACTGAAATTTTTTTTCTAAAACGGCGCACTGAAACACCAAAATATCCTAAACGTTTCATTTTTTCAGAAAATCAAAACGAAGACCGAAACGGAATTGACTACTATCCTGTATATACACTAATAAAATCATATTTATCAAAGGAATTTTCAATTTCTCAAAATGATCAATATCAAATTCCATCAAAACTTTCAAACTCAGTGAACTATTTGGCAGACCATCATCATCTATCACATATTTATATACCATCAATTAATCCTAAGGTCATAAAAAAATACTACCATCCATGTGATCTTGCAGAATATCAACAAGTTTAATATCATAATAATAACTATCCAACAAATTTAAGACAATTCATCATTCAACATCCGGAAGGGGCTGGAAAAATAAGTCAAAGCTAGATATCTCTAATTCATGTGATAGCACTGTTGGTTTATCCAGAGTTGCTGGTTGTTCAGTTTGCACCGCTAGCTGCTCTTTCTGGGCCATGTTCATTAGTCGTTGTGACTTTTTTATGTAAGATGTTCTTGTCTCAAGGGTATTCTTTTATTGTTTTTCTGCATTATGTATATGTGAACATTAGTATAGTACACAACAGTCACTAAATATATAAGCTGCATTTACAATTATCTTCATTAGCTGCTCTTGAATTGTAGTCACATGCTGATCAACATTTTCTTGTCCTGCATTTGCATTTACAATCTCGTTGTTTACAACAGTAGTATCAACATTCACAATAGCAGCATTATCCTTTTATTCATGTGAATGCAACACACATTAGCATGCATAGTATTTAAATTAGTTATGCTAATTATTTATACGTAGTATATAAATTAATTTACCTTTTCAGCTTCTGTCTGTTGGGCAATCTTAAATAACATAATATGGATTTCCCTCATTTTTATATTCATGCTTACCATGGTTATGTTCATTTCATTCGTGCTCTTTCGAACTTGTCAATCTTTTTTGCCAAGACAACAATGCCTCCTTATTTTGAAATTTTTTTGGTTTTATCATCAACAAACCAAATGATTCTCATTATGAATTTTCCCCATTTTTTTCATTTTGCACATTTTCCCCTTTAGAAAATGTGTCATGAATGGTGCTTTCATCTTGACAATTGGTTCAACTATAAACTATGAAATCAAACATTATTTCAAAAAAACAATCACAAAATACTCAAGCAGACTCAAAACATCAAGGAAATAGTCACTGTATATTTACTGACAATAATCATCAATATACTACTTCATTTATAGTTCATGTTCTAAATAAATATTAGTATTCTACTATACAATTACTGATTATATATTGGGAGTCAACAAAAATATAATGTTGCTTATGTAATTCATGAAATACATGAAACATTAAACACACTTCCCTATATAAACTGTCATATACTCAAAGTAATTATCAATATAACAATACATAATACTTAGCTCAAATTAAACATAAACATTAACATAACAGTCACTCAATATATATTAAGAGTAAACATTCATATTATACTGTTTACATACATTATGTAACAAAAACAATTACATCTTCAGAGTTGAAGACTTTCATCTTAATTTCTTTCTAGCCTGGTTGTTCTCCTCCCCTCTAATTGCACATCCTCGGAATTCGCTCCCCTGAATGTTGTGCAAGGTTGTTGCATGCATTGGTGAGGGTTAGGATCACATCATAAGCCCACACAATTAAAGCTAATGGGAAGCCCCCAAAATCAAACCCTTGGTCGAATGATTGTTCAGCACACTTTTAACAAAATCAATTGTCATTTCATATGACTATCTTCCCCATGAAAAAGTTTCAAATACCTCATCAATATCGACCATTTTTATATGGTCAATATCGTTTTCGGTCACCGATTATTTAGGGAAAAGGATGTTCTCTAGACAAAAAATCTTAGCCAACTTTATTTTGATTTCTTGACTGGCGTATCCAAATGCATTGAAAGAACAAACGAGGCTCTCCCTAAACATGGATGTAGACATAGATTTTAAGCTTAGAAAAATTCCATCAATCAATTGACCATCAGGTAAATTTTTTTTGTTCAAGGAGGGATATGGACCACAGTTTAATCCAGTTATTAAAGCATTCAAACACAATGAACATTAATGCAATATTGTACATTGAATCCACATTGATCGCATTTATATTTATATACTATAGTCATGTACAATTATAATATAGGCATATACATCTTTCAATGCAGTCATAATACCAATACAACAATATATTACTATAACATAGTTTATTTTCTCAAACACTTATTTATATCCTACCAGACAATCATTCATTATATATTTTGAGTGCATATACATATTTTGCTGGCTATATGTTTCATGTCAAAAATGAAACATTAAAAATATACTGAGAGGAAATATCAAATATACTAATTCAGGATTTACTACGTGCTAAATTAAACATAACTATGTTAATCAATAGTAAATGACTATATATTTATATACTATAGTATATTTATATACTATTGAAAATCAGTACCGCAGAACATTTAATATATAAATATATAAATGGTTATATACTTATGGCATATAAATATATATTATCATACATAACGTATATTTTAAGGTTATATAAGGAAATAAATTTACTAAAGTGAAGAATGAAAATCACTAATCATCAACCTATAATAAAATATATTGTGATTTCTATAATTTTAGTTTCAAAACTCAGAATGTAATAGCAGAACAAACTAGTCAAGAAATTAAATAATCACTAACTAGCAAATGATAAGAAATTCAGTAATCATTTGCGGATTATATTCAGATTTAACTTACATGCGTAAAGAAATTCAGAAAAAATTATTCAATTGAATTGAAATTTATGGTGAATGAGAAACTTTTTTTCAGTGAATGGAATTATAAATCTATAATAGTAGAAGAAGACTCCGTGAATTATAAGAACTGGAAAATATACCAGTATATATAAAAATTAAATCTAACCTTTTCACTTACGAACGTGACTTTTCTAACTAGTTGGATGTTTTCTTGAAGATTTGAGACGATCTGATTCACTTGAGGTTTGCAATTAAGGTTTCTTTGCTACGAATTTGCAGCGCACAGATGGTTTCTTAGGGTTTTTTGCGTCGCCAGTCAAAAAGTGTCATTGCTAGGGTTTCTTTTTAGTGTTTTTGCAGGTTTGTTATGCGAAAAGGGACCAAGTGCCTTTTGTAGTGAAGGCATTTTTGTCAGTTCACTATTATATTAGGTTTTAATAATGGGGCACTATAAAATTCACGCATTTATGTAATTGATAACTTTTGGAGAGATTATCTTATTTATTTTTATATAGTGGGCTAGTTCTAGAATTAAATATTATTTTTATAATATGATCATCCTTACTAAAAGATCAGAAGAATATAATAGTAAAAAAAACACTCCAACATAAACTTCGGCTATTAAAATTTGGCTCTTTGTGGAGATGAAAATAACTCACGCCACACTCTAAAACAAGTAATGGCCCATCCACCTGATTTTCTATGATTTTTAGATAACTAGCCAAAAGTGTAATAGCTAATTAGATTTCTATCTAATTTTTTAATACATTAGATTTTTGTGTTGATATATCCAGATTTTTTTATTTCTTATACAGTAAATATCATTCATTATATATTTAAAAATCAAGAATCAATTCCAACAAAGAAGAAATTTACATCCCATTAGTTATAAATTTGAAAAAAATCATTTCTCTCCTAAATAAAACATTCCATTTACAACACACTAAAGTTACGATTCCAAAAAAATATCTCTCCAATCACTCAAGATCATTTTCTTCTAAATTAAACCTCAACAAATCTTAGAAAATCTTATTCTCTCTAACCACCTTAAAAAAAATATCTCTCAGAACATTTATAAAATATTAATTTCAGGAACAAATATTAATTTTAAAATAAACAATGATTATCAAAATTAATTAAAAATCAATAAGTTTAAAAAATAAAAATAATGGAACAAATCTATAATTCTCACTCAAAATTTTGAATTTCTGTCAATATTTTCCTCGAATCAGAATTTCTGTAGATGATGTAACGTAAATATCATTTCTTTATTTACTTATTTGCTTAAAATATGGGCTTTAAACAACTAATATTGACATTAAATTGAAATCCCTGAAAATGACATTATAAATCTGTTGCCGAAATACACTCAATCAACAGTCTCCCACTCTAAAACTTACAAAAAAACATCACACATACAAACAATGATTATCAGTATCTAATTACAATAACATGGATAAAACTACTATCAACACCAACAATCAATGAATATTTACACCATGATTATCAGTATCTATTTACATTAACATTGATGAAACTACTTTGGTGTTAGTGATACTGTTTAACAACAAATTTTATCTGAATATGGTTTCAACTTAGGGGTGTTGCCTATTAACTATTTGGGTCTACCTCTGATTTCATCTAGGCTACGTCGTGTGGACTGTGATGTGTTTGTTGATAGAATTGTTAAAAGAACGGAGCAATGGGAGAATAAATTTCTCTCATATGTTAGGATATTACCGCTTATTCAATCTATTTTGATAGCCATCAGAGTTATTGGGGTAGTATTTTAGTTCTCCCAAAACAAATTTTAAAATGAGTTAATATCAACCTTAGGAATTTCATTTGGAATGGTAATTCTGACTTGTTATGGGGAGTTAAGATCTCTTGGGACCAAACTTATGTTCCTAGAGAGGAAGGTAGTTTGGGTGTTAAGGATATTGTTGTTTGGAACATGACTGCCATTGCTAAACAGTTTTGGAGATTTGCATCCAAAACTAGATATTTTCTTTGGATTGCCTGGTGTCAACATAATCTGTTGAAGGGCGACTATATATTTTACTATGAAATGCATTGCTAATCCCACATGGTCTTGGAGGAAAATTATGAATATGAGGAATAAATTACAACAGTTTTGCAGATGTTACAGTTGGAGATGGTGAAGTTACTTATATATTGACAGATCCATGGCATCCATCTAGTATTCTTTGGCTGAGGGGTGGTTCTGCTTTAATCAATTGTACAGGCTGGAGGCTTAATACCCCTCTCTCAGCTATTATTCATAGTAGTTCTTGGGTGTTAAAAAGTAATGGTGTACACCATAGGCTTATGCAATGGGGTTTTCATTTTAACCTTCTTGCTCTTATTGATTCTTTTACAAATGTTTGGAAATAGCTATCTTCTTCCGATGGTAAATTCTCAGTTAGAAGTACTTATGAAGCCTAGAGACAATGCAAGCAACGTGTTCATTGGAGTAAGTTGATCTGGTTTTCTGATTTTATTCCTAAATGCTCATTTATTTCCTAGCTTGTTTGTCATAATAAGCTTTCTACCAAGGGCAGAATTGTTAAATGGCTTCCTGGTTCACGGTTGGATTGTGTCTTTTATGCGCAAGGGAGTGTGCCAGTTAGTCGTTTATTTTATTCTTGTCCTTCTACATATTGGTATGGTTTGCTTGATGGTTTGTTTTTAACATTAAATGTCGCAATCTATTGTCTCGTATTGTGAGTCTTCTATTCTCTATTTTTGTTTATAGTATATGGGAAAGAAATAGAATAGTCTTTCAAGGTAAATGTTTAGATAGTTCGTGAGAAAATTTTCCAGGATTGTTAAGGATAGACTTTGGTATAGTATTTACACGTAGGATAGATTTTTTTCATAGTCTTTACCAAAAATGGGAATTGTACATATCTATATTAAATCTTGAGTTATTCTTTGATAGTTTTGAGTGATGTCTCTTTGTTGTGCCTGGAGTATGCCCCTCATACAATGTTATCTTTTTTGTTAATATATTTATCCTTTTAACAAAAAGGCATGGACAAAATCGCTATCAACACCAACAATAAATAAATATTTAAACACATCAAGAAATAATTTTCAATATCTAATTACATTGACATGATAAATCTATTATCAACACCAACAATCAATAAATGTTTATAATCGTACAAACAATGATTATCAATATCTAATTACATGACATGGATGAAACCACTATCAACACCAATAATCAATAAATATCTACACTAGCATGTCATTTGAAAACATTATTAAAATATTAATTTCTAGAACAAATATTAATTTTGGTAACAAACAATGATTATAAAATTAATTCAAATCAACAAGTTTAAACAATAAAAAACAAATGAACAAATCTACAAAGATTCTATTTCTAAAAAAAGGATAGATGGACATCTGTCAACAAAAAATAATAAAGATTCTATTTCTAAAATAATTAACTAAAACATTAAAATTAAAATATTATTTTAAATATAAATATAAGAAGTTACCTTAAATATAAGGATATGGAAAAAAATATCACCAATTTTAAATGAGGGGTACATAAGTTCAATATAAAACAATTCAAATTTAAGAAAAGATGAAATTGACAAAAATTTTACTAATTAGAAAACTTGACAAAATCTAATAGAATGTGTAAAAATTGTTATTTACTATAATTGCTGTAAATTAAATTTCTCATACTACTTTTCATCAATTTTAGGTGGTCATTTTTTTTATAGTTTTAGCATTTGATCCAAAAATATCAGATTTGTAAAAATGGCTGAATTTAATCAATCTTCTCTTCTCTACCTCTTTCTTCTCTCTCACCCTTTGGTCAGATGATTTTTGCTGGTGAATTTGTTTTGGTCTGAAATTACTGGTGAAGTTTTTAAGCCAAGAAGTGGGTGGAGAATTAGTGCTCGAGTCCCAAAGCCTCAATTGAAAATAATTTCAGATCTCGTTGATGAGGAAAACAATGGCGAAACCTATTTTTGAAGGTCACGGAGGGAGTGAAGCTTCCGATCTTTGAAGAGTTATGGGGTTGAAGAATTCAATAGTTTCTTGATCTGTGGTTTGATTTCTAGATTTCTAAGTGAAGAAAAAGGAGGTGACGTGTTTGTGTGTGGAAAAAAAATTAGTACATGTATGATGTATGATATAGATGATATATCAAAATAGACTCGTATATAAAAATATATCATAGCATACCTGTACATAAAATTCTTATAGTTTTATCAAAAAAATACAGTTAAAAAATCGGTCATTCTTGCAAATACAATTTTTTTTTTCATTCTTTTACTTATTTTGTTAAAAATGAACTATTTTACTAAATGAACCGTGAATTTATTGAGAAGTGTTAAAGTTATATCAAGCCAACGCCTGTTTAGGAAAAAAATGGACGCTCAACATTTATGTGAGATTTTGAGATAGATGATCAATCTAAACATCACATTGGAGAAAGAAGATAAATAGAGAAGAAATATGATTAACTATTATTTGTTACTAAGATATCTTAGCAGTTTGATCATCGTCAAATATAAATAAGTCATTCACTAATCTTTTCTTTTTCTCATTTGGAGTTAAGATGACAGTATATACTTCTAACATTTTAAGAACCTGGGAAGGTTAACAATTGAGAATTAAATAAACCTGGGTAAGAATAGAAACAAAATTTTGAAATTTTTTAATGACATGAAAACAGAAGTAAAACTAGGTGTTAATATTAAGCTTTGAATAAAATAGGAGATTGACTCGAGTGGAGATGAAAGATCTCGAATTCAAGCCACATCACCTTAAAAAAACTCTCTAGAGCAACCGTTCCTTTGCAATAGTGATACTTTATTGAAATCTTTAAGGGGTTGTTTGCTATAAGGGTATCTTATTCCAAATGCTTAGAATGTTAGTGAACTTTAGAGATTTCCTTGTTTAGTATGACAAGTTACAAAATTTTTAGATACTCTCATTTGAGGTATCTTGATACCCTAAAAAATGAGAGATATCTCCATGTCTAGCATCTCCAATTAATTCTTTCTTATGATTTTTTTCAAACTAACCTTCATCACACCCTTACATCATATTTTATATACATACTAAATGATGCATATTGGACAATTAAAATATTTTTTGAGTGATCAATTAAAATATGTTTACTAATTACCCAACATGGTTATAATTTTTATTTTTGAAATACAATATGAATATATGATAAATTATGTGTTTATGATCTCTTAGATAGATGAAATTATTTTTAATTCTAACATTATATATTAGTCTAAGGGTAAGGGTAAAATTGTAACATTCTCTTACACATTTCATCAAAACAAATAAAGTAATTTAAGATTCTCACTATTTAATTTATTTTTTATTTTATTTTTATCATTTCTCAGTTATTATCATTTCTTATTTATTTACTTATATCTTATTAATTAATTTCATCTTCAATATTTTGTAGGTAAATTTACCATGTAACCATTATGATAAAGAAACAATTTAACCATTAAAAGCTAGAAAGCATGTAAGTAAAAGTGAATAAAAAGAAAAAAAATAATTACTTTACCAAAGAAATAAATTAACAATTATATTTTACCGTATTATAAATTAAATAATAAATGGTTAAGAAAAGTAAATTAATTAATAAGTCATGTATAAACATAATTTAATTAAAAGATAAAATTAGATATTTATAATTATACTTATAACACTCATTTTCACATTCCATCAAAATAAACAAAGTAATTTAACATTCTCATCATTAAATCATAATATTCTTAAGTGTAATGAACAAAATAATTTTAACTTTTCTGATATATATTTTCTCACAATCATAATTCAAAAATTTTATTCTGAAAATTATTTATCCACAATCTTATCATATCAAACGCATCTATGGATGCACTAAGTCAAAGAGTAGAATATGAGGATGATCACTATCTTTAATATTTAGAAAAATAAGTTCTTTTTTACTCTAATATTCAAGCAGCCTCTAAAGATTTTGTGTAAATATTTAGAAAGGTGTGCCCCACACAGACTAGCAAGGTCAAACGACATCGAAGATTTTTTGTTGGGCACTGAATGACTAATCTGTCCCTTCTATAACTCATCACCCGCACGCTTTAAATTCTTAGTTCTGACTTGACCGAGTTAAGAGATAGACTCGGACGGCATGAAATTTAAATCGCCTTAAAATCTGAACTAAGAACGACAAGGAAAAAAAGTCAGTGAGATTGACAGCTAACTTTGAAGTTTGAACAAGAAAACTTGAAGACAGAAAAGTCAGCGAGCTATCAAAACACAACAAAAGATGATTCAGATCAGACAGATGAGATCAGATGAGATTGAAGGATGAAAAAGTGTTCTAAAATTTTGAGCTGTTATAAACATCCAAACAGTCTTAATTCATTCATCATACTTTCTGACATAAAATTAAAACCATCCAGAGCCTCGATATCCCATCCAACTCTACAAACTAAACAACATTATATGTCATGAATACCCAAACCACCAAACCACATCCTCCCATTGGTATCAAACATAAAAAACGCTTGCCTGCAATGTTTGAACACCACAAGTACGTTCAGAACATCTCTCTGTATCTATGTATGTATATATGTAGAATATATTAGAGCTATTGGCAGTAGTAGATCAGTCTCAGATTTCTTTTTCATAGGGGGGTGAAGGGGGGTGGGGTGTGATTTTAGTGCAATTGAGGTCGAGGAGAACGTGGCCGAACGGGAGTCTTCGATGGGCTCACCCTGCCATACATTTTATACGAAAGAGAAGGTGTTAAGTAAGAGAACAAAACAATAGAGATGTTATTTATATATGAAAAATATCATCAGCTAAACTAACCTTATTGGTAGGGAACCCAAAACTACGCCACTACAGTTAAGAGCTGCAATCGCACTCTCGGCCTGCAACATTTTAATTTAAGAGTTGTCATGTATCTTCTTAAAGCAAGAAAATCTAAAAATTGGTCTTGATTAGCATACATTGAATACCTCGAACACTAAAGACTACGTTATGTTGTCAATTTCATTGCAAGGTCCACAATGACAATTATTCGAACTTTGCCATGTGATATGAATAATTTTAGGGCCTTAGTAAGACAAATGACCAGCCATACTCTACTGTAAGGCATCATACAACCATAAGAGAGATGGAACTGTGCTAAAGTACTAGATTACTACAGCACCAAGTGTTGGAGAGTATCTATGCTAATCAAGACCAGAAACGTGAGTTAAGGTTGACCATAATAAGGCATTCAAGTTTATCTATAATCTTGAGTTTGCTTCATATGCTTCCAAAACTATCTCCCCATAACCTCTACCCTCACAACTCCAAAAGAACAACTCTTCATGTCCAGTAGATCTCGTTCAAGCGTAATCCAAGTAACAAGCATAGGAACCTCAAATACATAGCACACATATGAGAATGACTAATATCAAGAAGGGCAACGAATAACCAAAAGAAAATCTTGAGGTAGATAATAAAATAGAAGTACATTGGTTGCCAATTTATCTATACTTCATGATAGACAGGACCAATCAATACCAGATAAACACTCAAAAAGTTTTAGTCCCACAAATTTATTTTCATAAGGAATCTAAAGCCAATGGTTCACTTAAGGCTATGTTTGGATCTTAGGAAATGGGAGGAAAAAAAATTAGAGGAAATGCAAGTGGAATTAGAACAGAAGAAAAGGAGATTATTCATATAGCAAAATTCATTCTTTCAACCATTTTCCTCTACATATTCCAAATACTCCAAACAGTGGAAATGCAATCATTTCATTTCCCTACAAATTTCTAAGATCCAAACATAACATAAAGGTCATTAAAACAATATTATGTAGAAGCTTCTTTCCATATCAATGAAATTTAGTAAGAAGATAATAACCAAACGACCAACCACAGTTTTCAGAAACTTAGTGATTGCTACTAAAAAGTTAAAATGTAAGCTAGAAGGCTAAAAAATATTTCCTTTACTGGTAAAATTTGACAGAATAGAATAACTATATTAATAATTTAACCCCCACTCCACCTCACCCGCCACCCCCAACCAAACCGGAAAAAAAAGGAAAGAAAAACAAATTAGAATATTGTAACTATAATGAAAAGATGATAATGGATACAAAAACCAGTAGATACAGATCAAGGGAGAGACAAAAAGTACCATTGTGAACTCAACAAAGGCAATGCGAGTTGAGTGATGGTAGTCACCAAGAAGTCGAAGGCGTTGAACCTATGAAAGTAAATCATGTACCACAGATTAGTTCAGAACTGAGAGCAATCAGCAGAGATAGTTTTATTAGAGTTAAAGGACTACAAACCTCTCCACACAGTGATTCAAAAAAGAGTTTTACTTCCGCTTGAGTAACCTGCTTCAGATGAACTGAAAAACTTAGGAACTAGATGAATTGAAGCTCTAAACTAGAGTCTAAGAAAATTTACTTCCAACACTACCTTCTTGTCAATATTTGTACAATAAATAGTTCTTGAGCACATTTCACGTTCATCTTGGGACTGAAGCCATTGAAAGGCCAAGTAAAAAGAAAGTCAGTATAGTTTTAGTTTATAACAAACAAACCTATTGCGCAAAATAATTCTCACCCTGGGCAAAAATTCTGGATTAACGGGTGCAATTGCAGTTTTTGAAGGCAGCACTCTGACCGGATAGTAACCCAGCATAGTCCCTGATAAATTTAACGCAGCCCTTGCACCCTCTGAGCATAATACAGCCAATTAGAGATAATTAGCAGCATACATATGATATATCTATCCCTGCATATCTAGTGCATAAGATTGTGAAGCTACCTTCGTCAGTGAACTCAATAAACGCAAAATGGAGAATGGAGTTAGGATCACCACATATACGACAATCAACAACCTTTTAAAGAAGCCAATGGAAAAAAATGAATCAGAAGCACCATAACTATGTATAATCAGCTGGATAAAAATGGAGATTAAGAAAAAACTGCTTACCTGTCCGCAGCCAAGAAAGAGTGCAGCAAGTTGCTCTTCAGTGACCTATACAAGGAACAGGGAGAATCAATCAATCATCCAAATAACAATGTGCGACAAATTCACCGAATGACATCAATAAAAGCATACAAAAAGCACAGAGCAAATAAAAAGCACACCTGTTGATCAATGTCAGATACATATACAGTCCTCCTAGTCATCTCATCTCGCTGTGCAGCAGTCATTTTATAGTTCATCCTCCGCCTACCTTGACTAAAGCCATTCTTCTTCTAACAAAAATGGGCAATATAAGATGAACGGAAACGAAAATGTTAGGAAAACCTGCTAAGTGCTACATTACTAAAAAAGAGTAAAATAATTTAGTTGTTTGTATCATCGTTCACAACAAAAAAGTAAAGAATCTGAAAAATCATGGCAAACGAGACCTAATAGTAGTTTCCATTGTTTATAGCATATAAAAAGAGTCACTACAGAAGCTAAGGCTAATTTTTCATTTTCTAGAAACCTATGCAGATATCATGACATTAAGAAAGGCCAATGAAATCGCTAAAATGACACATACCCTTCGATTAGACTGTCCATTGGTATTGCCAGGTTGCAGCAAAAAGTTGTTAGTAAAACCAAACCCAGCTCCATTGAAAAACCCAAGCTGATTTTTGGTAAGAGAGGGAGGCACAAATTCTTCAGCCATGGGGTTCAACTTGGACAATAACTCCTCCAAATCCCTCATATCCCTATTAAAACTATTACCACCATCGTCACCGTTTCTCATCCCGTTAGACATCATCACCATCTTCGGGCTCTTGACTCCATTTGCTTCAAACCCATTTGACATTTGAGCCTTGTAGTTGTTGGTGGCAACTGATATTGTCGTAGCAGCCGCCATCTGCTGGTGATGAACCTGATCGTTGCCGTTGGGGTGGAAATTGGGGTCCAAACTCAAAACCCCAGAACCGTTTCTGGGTTTTTGATTTTCAACCCCGGATGGTGAATTTGATGAAATTGTGGCGTTTTCCAAGCTTTGACTCGACGAGTCGATTCTGGCCCCAACATTTTCACCAACAGCCATGATCGAAGACACAGCCTTTATATCAAAGATTATTTCTCAAGGATTCCTCTGTAAATTATTTGGAATTTAGCGATCATCTTAAAGCCTAGGGATAAAATTTCTTAAACAGACCCAGATATAAACAGTGGCTGAAAAACCGCATACCTGAATAATCTAATACATTTCCGAGCAAACCCACTTCGAGATCGTCAAGTCTGCTAAGTTAGGAAGAAGAAATCATTTAACAAAATAAAAATACAATATGAAAACCAAAATGATAAGAGATGGAAACGGAAATGGTTAAAAAAGAAGCGAACTTTAGTTTTACTTTTTATTTTATGTTTATTAATATTTTGCTGAATGCTGATGCTAAGTGAGAGAGAAAAGAGTCTGCTCTTCTTCGGATCGTCCGGTTGTGTGCTGGACTGCCTTTCTGGACCTTCTTTCACAACATCCCAAAAATTATATTAATTTCAGTGAGAAGGAACAAACCTCCTCATGCCCTATTTTTTTTATTCCCCAAAATGCCCATATATAGCATTCATGTCTAATGTGGATATGCTATGCATCATCCATACTTATTTTTGCGTGCACATTCACATGGTATTATTAATATTACGAGAGACATAATTAGAAATTAGTTAAAGTTTTAGATTTTGCTCACCATAACAAGAGCTTCTCATATTTACCATCTAATATTTTCCTTTGGGTGCTTATTACTATCCTTAATATCCTAATTAAAGATAAAATTGTTCTAATGAAAGTATAAAATAACAAGTAAACAGTGAGATTGTCACGAGCGTTGTAGAAGTTTTATAGAAGCGGGACATTTTTCAAAATCATGTGTTATTTGTTATAATAATAAATGAAAAAAATATTTTATACAATTAGATTATTTTATAAATTTTGAAAAGGGCAAATTGTAGTTTTACAAGTAGAATTTTGAAGGGATAAATAATAGATTATTTGATGATTTAATATTTTTATATGAATTATTATATATAATTTTAGAAATGTGTTCCCTTGCTCACAACCACTATAAATTTACTTGACCAACATTGTGCTCTAAGTTGTGCGCGTGGATCGAGCCATGATATACTTTAAGACTCATGGAATTGATTAGGTACAAGCTCATATACTTATGTTACCCATAAAATATAAATATTACAAGTAACGTTAGTCTTAAAGCACAAATTTCGTGTTCAATCTCACTCTCCAATTAGTCTAATTCTTCATCACCTTGATAAAGCAAAACACACACAATAGGATACCATTATATTTATTAACTATTGTAATATTAATATTATAAGTATAAACATTATTATCTTCATATTTTTTAAAAATGTAAGCATTTTTCTGTGTGATGAGAAAATGAGATATATATTATGATCAAAATTTCAGATCATAAAATGATAAGAGGTAATTAGAGAGAGAACGTTTTGTCGCTCTCCAAAAACCCCTACTAGCACACGCACGCTCAAGCTTGCCCTCTCCAAGCCGAGCCCAACTCGCTGGCCAGTTCCGTGGCTGGACTCTGACTCCACAACGTCCTTCGTCTCATCTTCATCTTTGAAATTTTGAAATTGGTTCTGCATGTTTGTGTAGATCGAGGCATGTGCTTTTCTGTCTGAGGAGGAGTCGTGCGTCGAACAGGTGAAAGTTGGGGTCTCCTTCCCCTCGATGAAAAATACCTTCCTCAAGTCAGTTTCCCTAAGCCTAGCCCCGACCAACGTGAGTCCAAGGCCGGACTCCGACGATTTTCTCTCTTGGCCTTAGCAGTAACCATGTGAGTTTTGGAGCTGCTCGTCTGGATGTTCGTAATTTGAGAGTTGTTGTACGTGATGGAGGTCGATGAGCCTCTCTTGCAGGGATGGTCTTTACCGGGCTGGCTAAACTAAGGTCCGCCCCTTGGGGGCAAACTCATCACAATCTCCTTCCACCGTCACCGGACTCCACTATGTGCCTCATAAAATTCGCATTGTGTTTTTAGGCCCTCGACTCCTTCCTCTGTCACTATCCCTATTTCTTAGAGTTGTTGGGCTGCTTGAGTCTTGTCTCGATTCTGAAGGTGGTTGCGTGAGTTTTGAACCAAGCATGGTGAACCTACCGAGAATCATCTACTGGTGAGGTTAATTTTGGTGATGTTGTGTGTTCTGGTAGTCGAGTATTGCTCAGTCAATGCTATGTGATTGTGTTTGTGGTGTCCCTTTTCCCGAATCTAATAAGTTGGGTCTGTGTCTGGTTTAGTATGTCGTAGTGTACATAATGTATGTGTTTGTGGTTGTTGGTTAGCCCATGTTGAGGTCTCTGAATGGGTTAGATTGTTATTGAGATGGTATTTTGCTTTGTCTGGTTGTTGCATGTTCGTGCTTTGGTTAGCTATATGTGGTACCTCTCTGGTTTATTCCCTGCTCATCTCAGACGAGGTGTCTCCTCTCAAAGTAGTAAGATTGTAGTGTTTGGCTCCATTATATTACAGATTGTAGTGTGGCTTTGTGTCATCTCGAACCATAGTGTTGATTGTATACCTCAACCATGCCTCGATGTATTTTTTGATTGAAAAACGTTAATCACTTAGTTGAGAAATTTCAGGCCGATTAAAGTTTCCCTATACTCGGTAAAATAATTGACTTATCTAAAAAAACTAAGTGCAAACGACATTTGACCAGTAAAAACATTGTATATTATGTAATCAAACAGTATAAATGGTGTAAAAAACACATTTTTTAGAGAAAAAAATGGTCACCACATAAACAAAATCATTTCTCAAATATAATTGTCTTTATCCAAAAGTAGAAGTATAAACAATTGCATGGATAGTATCAGTCAACTCAGCTTCGGAAATAAAACATACTCCAAGGTGAATAGCGTAACAACATTTAACGAACTCTCTATAGGTTCTGAAAACGCCTCCATAACTTGCAAGCCCAAATCCACTAAAAATCGCCCTATTTGTATTCACCTTAATCCAACCTGATGAGGAAGGACGTCAAAAAATTTTGAAGATACGTGGGGTTCTAGTAGGATGGGTCAAAACATAAAACTGCTAAGTGTGAAAAGCTAATTAGTTGAACTTTACATCGTGGCAATCATAAATAAATCTGTTTCACGAACTAAATGCCAAAGTATGGCAAGAGCTTTAGGAAAGACAGGTTTTCTACTCTCAAAGGTGGCTTGATTTTGAAGAAACCACATCACCCAAAGTCGTTAATAATGGAAGTATGTCATAGAGTCTTAAATTGCATGCGAAAAGATATTATTGTCGCTTGTCAAAGATCTACGAAAGTATTGTCAAGCTTAACATCCTTCCTAAAAATACTTGACACAGCATCTCATAGTCCACGAGAAAAAAGACATTCTATAAAGAGATGACATAAGTCCTCCTCCGCGGCACAATAAAGACGAATCCATGAACGAAACACGAGCACAAAATGCATGATCACTAGGCAATTTTCTATGAACACAAGCGTCAAGTGAGGATAGACCGAGAGGGTGGAATAAATGGCTTACAAATCTCCTTGCTCCAACTAACAGAATTTACAACCTCAAGAAGAGAGGCATAGGTAGTTTTACAAGAAACAACATCACCCAAAAAACGTGTTCAAATTAACAAGTTTGCATCAATACTAACTATCATTACTTCTATCTCATAAGTGAGTGTCGGATGAGAAGAACAAAATGACATAGGGAGCCGCCAACCCCCTGGACCAGTGTACACATCTCTTACAAGGGTTTTCAAAGGAGGATGTAACAAATGATGATCATCTACTAAATCAATTAATAGAGTTCCCAACCAGTTATCTATTCCAAAATGAATCTTAGAATGACGACCAACTAACCACCTATACTCAATCATCAAAGAAGTATAATGACATTTTAGGCCAGGCCAGACAGAATAAGAAATATACCATGACCTCGACCTGTGATCCTAAGTGAAGTAATGGGCACGAAAATAAGTGAAAATCATAGAGTTCTCGATCAACAACCTTTAAGTGATTTTTTTCAACATTGCTTTGTTAAGAATGCAAGCAAAAGGTTCTTGATGCCAAGACCACCTTCCAATTTAGGCTTACAACAAATTTTCATGCCACTGAAGCAGACTTACAAATATCAACTCAACACGTCCAAAATAAGTTTCTCATAGCATTATTTAAATCCTTCAAAAGAGAAGGCCAACGATAAATTCAAAAATAATGCAAAAAAGAACATTGAATCACTGAATTAATGAACATATAATATGTCTGCCATAGAAAGAGTTAAACACTTCCAAGATTCTAATTTGCTTTCAATTTTATGAGTCAAAGGGATCAACTATCGACGTTTAGATGCACCAACAAAGAGGGGACCCATTAATAAGTTACAGAATCTCTTCCCTTACGTCGACAACAATTCAACAATTCAGGCCCCCGAGATGTCCTTGTCAAAATAAATAGATGATTTATTCCAATTAACCCGTTAACCAGATAGGGAATCATAAAACTCAAAAGCATCTAAAATAACTTGCAGATTCTTAGAAGAGGCTTTGCAGAAAAGAAGAACATCATATGCGTAAAGAAAGTGAGTCGAAGCATGCATTCCAATCGGGGAAGATATCAAAACCAACGAACATGAATTTATCATATCTGAAAATAACTACTTAAAAAGTACTCAACCAAACAAAAAAGAAGTGGAGAGAGGGTATCACCATGTCGCACACCTCGTGAGCACCTAAAAAGCCTTTAGAAGACACATCGATAAGCATTGAGATCTTCACTGAGTCAAAAATATTATTAATCCTCTCTATAAAACACTCACAGAAACCAAAACACCTCCGAACCTCAAAGAGAAATTTCCAGCTGATGGAATCAAAAACCTTATGAATGTCAATTTTCATAGTAAAATAACCACAACGGCTACTATTGCTCAAAACATTAAAACATTCAGAGGCACCGTCAATATAGTTAATCATTTGACATTTCCTAATGAAACCATACTGATTGGGAGAAATAATTCGAGAGCAAATGACAAAAAGTTGATCACTAATAATCTTGGTGATAATTTTAAACATAAAATTACCTAAACCAATAGGACGAAACTGACCAAGTGATATAACACATTCTAAATCTTCAGAACAAGAACCATAAAAATTGATTTTAAATCTAGAAAAAGCTTATCATAAATGAAAATAGTCTTGCACATGCAAGATCAAATCTGATCCCACAATATCTCAACAATGGTAATAAATTTTACCTGAGAATCCATCCGGTGTTAGTGCAGTAAGAGAATCCATGTCAAACACAATCTTCATTACCTTATCAGAAGAAGGAATCAAAAGAAGCGATGTATTCTCCACATCATTAATCGAAGAAGGAGCATGCTCCCAAATGACAAAAATATCTAAAATGCAGTCGCCAGAATCTGAGAAGAGTTGTTGATAAAATGATATGACATGCTCACCAATCTCGACCGGATCATAAGAAATATCCTCATCAATTTTCAAGGAAGAAAACTGCTTATTACACTTCCTACGTTTAAGCAAAAATTGTAAGAACTTAAAATTTTTATCACTCTCCACCCTAGTTAGTTAATACGCGTTTAATACCCGTATTTTTGACGTTTTCTATTTTTTTTCTATTTTTTACTAAAATATACGGAATAATACGTATTTTTTTGCTTCAACAGTATAATACGCGTTTAATACGAAAATCATATTAAACGTGTATACTAAAATGGCCAAAATCCTCATTCTTTGCGAAAGGTCCTGCTCAGCGCTGCTCCTGCACTCCTGCTTCTTGCATCCAGGGCTGGACTTCGACGGAGCTTCTCCCTCTTAGGTGACCTAGGGCTCTAAGATTCTTACTGATTAGCTTCTCTCTCATTCTCGTTTAAAGACAAAGGAACTACGGTTTCATTGATTTTCAGGTTTAATTCTCTGGTATTCTTCACTTATGAGTTTTAAGTCTTTGCACGTCATCCTTTCTCCTTGGCGTCTCTAAAATCTTGTATTTATACTTCTTCTTGGAGACCAAAAGTTTCTCCATTGTTCCTTATGATTGTTTTATGTGGTTATCTGATTTTCCCTCCAAATTTTTTGTTTTTGATTTTATGTTTGATTTGAGGTGATCAGTTCTTAAGTTCATCGATTAAATTTCTTCTGGCGGTTGTATCAGACTAGGTGTACTGGTTGGAATCAATTAATCGATTTTAGGAGTTTCTGTACTGGTTGGAATCAATTAATCTCATGCTGATGAAGAAACTTTAGGAATGGTCTAAACTATCTGAATTGAATTTGATTGTTTTAAGATGATAGGTAAATTTTGTTCTGGTTGGAGTTGGACTTCTCTAAATTGAATTTGATTGTAGAAAATTAAACTGAATTGGATTGAGTTAGACTTGAATTGGACTTTATTAATTCTGTTTTGGTTGGAGTTGGACTTCTCAGACTTTTTGTCAATTCAAATTATGTCCTGTTTGTAGGTTTTATTGATTTTATTTCAGATTTTCTAAATTTTGATTATCATGGTGAGGAAAAAAGATAAGTTTTGGGATTACGCTGAACAGTCAAATAATCGTTTCAAGTGTAAATTTTGTGAGAGAGATTTTGCTGGAAGGATTTCTAGAGTAAAGTCTCATTTATCTAGAATTAATCAGTAAAAAAACTAATATGATACTCGACTTTATTTAGGTTTAAATTAATATTTGACTATTAAACCTCGATGGGTTATATATAAAGGTCATTCCACGTTTCTACTATATTTTCTTAATCGTGTACTATTATCTAAATTGATGATATGTACGTATGCCAGGGACATATGATCATGCCACGTGTACATAGCGTCCGGTTTGCATATAGATCGAATTACTAAGGCTGTCATTATCTACTGCTGCGACAGACATTGAGAAGAGCATTCACAAAACATGACCATCGTCCATTTTTACTACACACAAGGAGATGATATACTCGCCTTATAGGATGCCACGTGTCCGACGTACATGTCTCCAAAGCATGGATGATTATTCAGTGTCGTTTCATGGTTTCAGCTTGTTGAAGCCGAATCAAGATTGATTTGGAAAGCTATAAAGATATCATACAGACACTTGGGTATAAAGCACATGTTCCATGTGGATATGGAAGAATTTTGAACCTATGTGTATTTAGACTGTTGAATAAATAATCGGTAATTACAAACAAAATTAAAAATAGTTTTCTTAATTATTTTAAAGTCTGTATAGATTTGATTGGTAATAATCGAGAAGTTAACCTATTGGACTGTCCGATCAGTTTAGAGTAGTTGAAAAAGTATAAATCGTAAAAAAATAGCATGTTATCAATTCAACCAACGGCAAAAAATCCAATTCTATGCAAATATACTTAGAAATCTGATTTGATTTAAAGAGGAAATAAACAAACTTAATATCGGAGCTACTTTTGTACAATTAGATTAATGGTACACGCATGTTGATTTGTTTTGATAGTGGTGGAGTCTTAGCAAATGTACCACGACACGCAGCGCAAGAAGATGTACGTAGCACTTCCCATCCCAGTTGCTTGTGCACATGAAAGACACACAGATTCATTCTCTATTTTTCTCTTTATTTATGAAACGACAAAGTTTGTTAGTTTGCACAATTTGAATCATGGATATATATTGATTGTACAACTTAAATTTTGTCATTTCAAATGTACAGTATGAGTATTTTGCTAAAAATAAGACGTACAGAATTCCGAATTGTCTGATATATTTATTTATTTTTTATTATATTTTCATTTATTTTTGCTTATGGCAATCTTTTATTTTTTCCAGAAATGATTTTGGGCTTTATATTAATAAATTAAAAATAAATATTGTAATGACATTTTTTATGCTACTATTAATATTTATTTATAAAGTATCATGCCGTAAGAATCTGCAGCTAAAAGTGAAAGCATGTTATTAGAAAAAAAGATAAGCCGGGTGGTTCTTATAATACGGCTAAAGCTGCCAGATAACAAATTATTCTGCCATCCTCATAATGCTTGTGTTTGAAAATATTTTTATAATATTAAAAAATATTATTTTAGATAACCTTGGCTTTAAAATATTTTTTTCATTTAAAATATATATATACATGATTGTTAAACTCTCGATCTGAACTATAAAATTGTATGATTTTATGATCTTGTTTAATACTAATGATCCAATTCATAGGTAGAATATAAAATTGAGAGAATCTTACGATCTTATTATATTTTTTGTCTTGGATTGGTAGGATCTTACAATCCTACTATGATTTTACGATCCCACTAACCATAATTTTGTAAAATATTAATAAGAAAAAAAATATAAAGTTCATTTAATATGTTCAATTTTTAAATTATTATTTATTTAAAATACACTTAATAAATTAGTAAAATTTACCGTTGATTAATTAACTATATTCAAGAATTTTAATATGTAATTTGATAAATTGTATTTTTCATAATATTACTAGTATATAGTAGGATCTTACGATCCACGATTCAATCTTACGATCCATGATTCAATCCTACGATCCGATTTACGAGAGCTCTCCACGATCCTATGTATGATCACGATCCTGACAAACTGTATATATATTATATATAATTTTATTTTCTTTGTCAACTATTCTGGTCGTTGTAATTACTTCCTAAAATGCTTTTAAATCATAAATCAATATATTACAAAGTATGTATAACTGTTTCTCATAAAAGATACAATTTCAAATAACTATAAACTAAATAAATGAAAGTTGTACAGGTAAAATTTTACATGACACGTAGCAAGATCTAGACCAAAAACTTCATCAATGAGAAGATAGAGTGAGAACCATAGGATCAACTAGGCGGTTATGAAGAACAGACCAATTAGACGAAAGTACATGGATTACCGACGTGGCATTCCAAAGAGAAGCTAATTAAGACCATTGGATTGATCAGACGGTCAAAATTTACTTGGTTGTTATTGTTGATAAGCTACATCCTCAGAGAATATTCTGTTGATAATATTTTCAGTTAGAATTAGATAAATTATATTAAATTCTGTATAACTGATTGAAGGCCTATAAATAGATTCATATGTAACAACATACAAAAGAGAACAACACAGAGCGAAAAGACACATGCCTCCATAAAATATAAGAGAATATCATAATTCTTCTCGTGATTTTTCTTACCTTCAAGGGGGTTTCACGTAAATCATGGTGTATTCATTCTCTCATTCTCTCTCTTAATTATTCTATATATTTTCATATTATGATGTAGAAAATTCACGACTAATTATCAAAGACCGTAAATTTTTTCCTTTACATTTCGTGCTTTCATTGAGAGATGAAAAAAAATTCAAGAAATCCCTCCCTTAAATGATCAAAACCAAATCAAACACGCTTCCAACAACGGAAGCAGAAGAAGAAATGAATGAAATGAAAATGACTACGGAACCGAAAGAATAAACTCACTCATTCATATTTGATTGATTTATCTATTTTGTACACTTATTATTTAAAAAATTATTATTAACACAATTCGTGGAATTGGATTATGCAAATTCAACAACCACCACGAGGGGCCGGCGAAACCCACGAACTGCCGGACGATCGAAGCTTCACCTATGAAAGCTAGGCCAAGAGCAACCAAAGCAAAAAAAAAGAGAAAGGAAGGAGATCAGAAAAGAAATCTATTCGAATGAATGATAGTTAAAAATAAATCAGAGCGGATAAGAAAAGTTAAGCTCATAAAGCTCAGATCATAAGAGTTTAGAAAGATCATATCAGAAAAGCTTAGAAAGTTCAGAAAAGCTTAGATTGGACGAGCTCATTAAGCTCAAATCACAAGAGCTCATAAAGCTCATATCAGAAAAGCTCATGGGGCTTAGAAAGTTCAAAAAAAGCTCATAAAGCTCACAAAAAAGCTCATAAAGTAGACTAGAAGAGCTCAGAAAATTCAAAAAAGTTTAGAAAGCTCAAACCAGATGAGCTCATAAAGCTCAGACTAGAAAAGCTCAGAAAACTTAGATGAAAAAAGCTCATAAAAGCTCAAACCAGAAGAGCTCATAAAGCTCATATCAGAAAAACTCAGAGAACTTATAAGGTTCAGAAAAACTCATAAAGCTAAGATCAGAAAAGCTCATAAAGCTCAGACCAGAAGAGCTTAGAAAGTTTAGAAAAGCCCACAAAACTCATATTAAAAGAGCTCAAAAAGCTCATAAAAAGGCTTCAGAAAAGTTAAAGTCACAGCTGCAGAAAAGTCAAAGTCAAAGTTTTAGAACGAAAAAATTGAAGTGAGAGATTCAGAAAAGTCGAAATCAGAGCTTCAGAACAGAAAAGTTGAAGTCAGATCTTCAGAACAGAAAAGTTGAAATCAAAGCTTCAAAACAGAAAAGTTGAAGTTAGAGCTTCAGATCATAACAGAAAGTAGAAGTCAAAAATTCATAACAGATAAACTTCAACGCTTCAGGAAGAGAAAAAACTAGAATTTTAAGATTATCAGAATTTTAGAACAAAAAATTGAAAGAAATTAAGAATAGAAAATCACTAGAAAAGAGAGAAAATTTCAAAATATAAATTCACTAGAAAATAAAAATTGTTAAGGAAATAATTTTAGAGCAGAAATCTCAGAGAAAATAGCAAAAAGAACGTGTTCGTTTCAGTCAAGAAAGTTGTCACTTCAGAACGGGAAAGCTGTCACTCCATTACAGAACGGGAAAGTAAAAAAGACAGCCATTCAAATTTTTAGAACAGAAGGCTACGACTTGATAACCCTTCAAATGGACTTTATGAGAAATAAAATATGTACAAACAATAAAAACGAAAACGTCCTCATAACGGGAACGAAAATGTCTTAACAAAAGAAGCGATAACGGGCGCGAAAAATGGAAACTGAAATGAAAAATCTGGAATAAAAATTACATGGTGAGTCATATAATTATAAAGATATGGGAGTCTGCTTCATGGAAAATTTTACGGAATTCAAGTTGGGCTCTAGATTAAAAGTATGGTAGTCTTCGTATAGGAAAGTGAACTTAATTACATCTTTCAAATTTATTTATCTTTAACTAAATTAAGCAAACTTACATAGCATATAATTTATCATGAGAAATATTTAGATGTTTACTGTTTGAAAAATTTTGCCGAACTTGATTTGGAGCTCATGAGAAAAAGTTATAATGATTCTCATGGAGGCTGCTCATGAAAGTGGATTATGTAGAACCTTAAATCCAAAAATTAAACTGCATTACTAGGGGCCAACTGGATGACGAATCTTATATCAATGGAAATATACATAAATATACTTTGTGAAGAATTTATGAAATCAATTTAAAGCTTTTGATCAAAAGTGATGGCATATCTCGTTGGTGCTATTCAGGAAAGTAAACATATGAAGACTTTTTAAATTTAATTTTTAGACTGTATCAATTTTGATAATATTACATATCATATTATATATCTTTAAAAATATATAGATGTCTACTATTTGAAGAATTTTGCAGAACTTGATTTGGAGTTCTTGAAAAAAATTATGACGATTCTCATGGATGTTGCTCAGAAAAATATATTATGTAGAACAATCAATTTTGAAAATAAACTGGATTTACTGGGAGTCAACTACATGGTGAATCTTACATCATTGGAAAGATACAAAAGTCTACTTGTTGGAAAATTTAAAAGAGTTCAATTTAGAGATTTCGATCAAAAGTTACCGTAATTTTGGTACATATCACTAAAAAAAAGTAAGGCTATTCACGTCTTTCGAATTGAATCTTTTGGCCACTTCATTTAAACAATATTATATGACAAATTATATATTGTTGAAAAGGATACAGATGTATACTTCATGAAAGTTGTTCAAGAAGATAGATTATGTAGAATAGACAGATTGGAAATTATACAGTGTCAATTGACGATAATTACATGTAGGATTATACTATCGGAAGCATATGAAAATCAACTTTTAGAAGAATATTATAGAATTTGATTTGGAGCTCTCAATCAAAACTTATGGAATGATAACGTGCAGGCTGTCAACTCACTCTCTTCTTCAACAACAGAAATAAGGGCGTAAGTCATTGGGAGGGACAATTCATAAGTCCTACTCCGAGAATGAACTAAGTGCGTAAGTCCTTTGGAGGGGAAATTCATAAGTTCTACTCTTAGAAGGAACTAAGGACGTAAGTTCTTGGGATGGGTAATTCATAAGTCCTACTCTCAGAAGGAACTGAGGACGTAAGTCATTGGGAAGGGCAATTCATAAGTCTTACTTTCAAAATGAACTAAGGGCGTGAGTCATTGGGAGGGGTAACACATAAGTCATACTCTCAAAAGGAATTGAAACACAAGCCGTGATTGTCAAAGGGCAAGAACAAAAGAAAAAGAATGGACAACAAAAAAAAGTTGAGGAAAGAACGTAAAAAAAAAGAAGTTGAGGAAAGAAAAAAGTTGAGGAAAGAACTTCATAACAGAACATAAAAGAAAAGAAGTTGAGGAAAGAACTTCAGAACAGAAAAGAAGGGAAGTTGAGGAAAAAACTTCAGAGCAAAAAAGAAAAGAAGTTGAAGAAAGAACTTCAGAGGTGAGCAAAGAAAGACTGAGTAAAGAAAAGCCGAGTAAATAAAAGAAAGGCTGAGCTGAGTAAAGAAAGACAGAAAAGAAAAAGTTTAGGAAAGATGATCTGATTAAAGAAAGACAAAAAAAAATTGAGGAAAGAACTTCAGAGCATAAAAGAAAATAAGTTGAGGAAAGAACTTATGAGCTGAAAAGAAAAGAAATTAAGAAAAGAATCGAGGAGCAGAAAAAAAAGAAGTTGAGGAAAGAACTTCAGGGATGAGTAAAGAAAAGTTGAGTAAAAAAAGTGAAAAGAAAGACCAAGCTGAGTAAAGAAAGATCAAGAAAAGGAAATTTAAGTAAATGAAGGCCAAGTAAAGGAAGGAAAAGAAAAGCCAAGTAAAGGAAAGTCGCAGCTTCAACGTTTTAGAAAGGGAAGGCCAGGATTAAAGGAAAAAGAAGCGAGAAAATGAAGGGAAGGGAATACGTTAAAGCAGAAAAAGGAAACTGAAAAGGAGAAAAGAAGAAATATGAAATAAAAAAGTGCAAAGCGGAGGAAAATAAAGGAAACGCGAAAAACTCTATCGGTGAATTTGTAGTAAATCAAAACAGAGCCATGGTTCAATGGAAGGAGCCTGAGTCCTTGAGCGTGTCTATGAACGTCGTTCTCAGAAGGAAATGAAAATGGGGTCATAGTTCCACAGAAGGAGCCTAAGTCCTTGGGAATGTCTACGGGCGCCGTTCTCAGAATGAAATAAAAATGAGGTCATGGTTCTTTATGTGAACCTAAGTCCTCCTCTCACAAGAAAATGATAGTTTGTTATTCCTTCTCTCAGAATGAAGACTAGGTCATGGTTTTTTATTTGAACCTAAGTCCTTGAGGAAGCATGTATATCGTAAGGAAATTAAAGTCTCATCCCCGAGAACATATTTCATAAAAAAACATAGTTATTCTCAATAGAACTAGGAGCAAAAAAATTTCTATGTATTTAGGAAAGGATTTCGTCGAAAGCTTGAAGTCAGCACGTTACCAGATTTTGATCCATAAATTTTACGAGGTCTTTGAATGAAGTACAACAAAGGAGAGTTCAATAGAAGAAAAATTTCACAAATAGAGTAATTCGTGTTGATCGAAGTAGAAGTACAAAGGGAAAATACGAAACAAGAGAAGGAAAAAAAAGGAAACAGTAGAAACTCTGCCAACAAATACAGAAAATCCGATGCTATTATGAAATGGTACATTCTCTCCTTACTCATTTCTATAAATTATTATGTTATTGTTCTTGTACAATATTCTTGTCACATATCTTAACGTACGAGAGAAGGAGAATGAAAAATGAAGAATTAGGAAAAACTCTACCAATGAGTCCGTCGTGAAATGAACAAAAAAACTTAACAGCAAATGAAGAAGAAGTAATCATCATCAACAGCAAACTGATAGAAAAAATTACTCGACAACTGCAAAGCATTTACGAACAGAAATAGAAAAATGTAATGGCAAAAAGAAAATGAGAAACCACCACTAACAACGGACAATCGAAATGTTACATGAAAAAATAATGTCGCATGTTTTCAAGATGCACGTAAGAACATAAACGGGCATACATAACGTCAGAACAAGAAAAGACGATCATTACACATCAACGAATACAATTTCATTGAGTGTAATGGAGGCCAATGTACAGGTAAAATTTCACATGATACGTGACAAGATTTAGACTAAAGACTCCATAGAGGAGAAGATAGAGCGACAACCATAGGATCAACTAGGCGGTTATGAAGAACATACCAATCAGACGAAAGTACATGGATTACCGACGTGATAATTCAAAGAGAAGTTAATCAAGATCATTGGATTGATCAGACAGCCAATATTTACTTGGTTGTTATTGTTGATAAGCTAGATTTCAGTGAATATTCTATTGATCATATTTTTATATAAAATTAGATAAATTGCATCAGATTCTGTGTAACTGATTGAAAGGCCTATAAATAGAGATATATGTAACATCATACAAAAGAGAACAACACAGAGCTAAGAGACACATACATCCACAAAATATAAAAGAATATCATAGTTCTTCCTGTGATTTTTATTTCCTTCAAAAAATTTTCACGTAAATCATGGTATATTTATTCTTTCATTCTCTCTCTAAACTATTATCTTTATTTCTTTTTCATAAATGATTCTCAATACCGAATAAATCTTTTACAAAAGTATTTTAAATATAAGTACTTACAAACACACTCTAAATTAACTAAAGCAATAGATACAATTTTCATTTTGTGGTGAAAATATCGGTTGATCATATATTGGTTTAGGTCTCATCATAAATATAAGAATCGATAAATTAATATAAAAATTATTGTGGTAGTAAATTTATTGGCTGCCTAAGACTAGAAAAACATGTCTCATAATGAGATTTGTATTTCAAAGGAAGGTGGTGAACAATCCAGCTCAACATCATCTGATCTGTAAGAATCAATTGGATGATTCAGATCTAAATTCATAAAAAAAATTCAATCTTTTTTACTATTAGTCTGATTCTAAAAAATAAATTAAACGGTCAGATGAACTCTTTTATTGTCGTTTGAGAATCTCACATTCATGTCTTTGCACTTTGATTTTCTCTAGAGAATGTTAGTATTTTTGGAGACAAAAGGGTGGAGGACTCGTGATAATAGTTTGCCCCTTTGGTATGCGGAATAGTTAACTTTAAAAATTAAAAAGCAAGGATTAGGTATTTAAATTCGTTCTTATTTTTATTTTTTAGCCTTTTTGTTGGTAATTAAATGAAGAAAGCGACATTAGTTACAATTTCTTCTCTATCTTTTATCTCATAATTTTCAAAATAAAAACCCAGCCTGGAAAAAATAGGATAAAGATGTCAGTCAACACAACAGGAACTGGGCACAAAGGCGTACGTAGTAAAGGACTGTAATGCAGCACAGAGAGCATGATGGCAGGACCAGTAGGCTACAAGATGGTACCTCCCTCTTAACACGTTTTGCTTAAAATGGGATATCAGAAAGATTAATGCTGCCAGATATTTTGATATGCTTTGACCCTAATGAACAAACACGTAATCATCCAATTTCTGAATGTAAATCTCCGTTTGTCTTTTTTAACTCAGAGTTTCTTCTTCTTTTCTTTTTATAATTCAAATTTTAACTGTTAAAGTCTCTGTCATTAATAATCAAATGTAATATCTTTAATCACACATCTAAAAGTTAGCTGGCCAAAATTTGACTCAAACTATTTTCATTGACCCAAACTTAAGTCTATGAAACACGTTTTTCTAAAACTCTTATAAACATTTTTTTGGCTTCAAATATTACTAATAAACATGTTTTTTTACTCTTTCAAAAAACCAAACAGTTTTATACGTTTTTACTCGTCTAGAAACTTATTTTTGAATTAGAAACAAGGCAAGCTCAAACTTCTCTCGCTACCATTGATAATTAAAAATTATTGTCGCGATCATACATTCATTGTGTAATTTACTAGTAGTCAGATTATAATTATGAGAGAGAGCATCACCTCATAACATTGGTATTATAGCCATGTTAGCTAACAAATCTTCACTCAGTCCTGAAAATTGAGTTGATAATTATCCATCTCAGAACTTGATGCATAATAGTAAAGATTGTTAAGATGTTGGCCAACAAGTTACCAATCCAATCCAGGAAAGCAGGCCAAATGATATCAACTCAAAGGGCGATAAGTGATAAGAGATATTGTAGAGATGATCTTACATCAGTTCTTAAAATGTGGTGATAGTCAATTTATAAACGTAGGAAAAAGTCTCACGTCACAAGCTAGTTTTTTTTTTGTTGAGAAAATATGCAACGCTACCCAACAAGATCTTAAGTTTTATAACTATCATACATTAGCTTTACGGTTACTCATTCAAGGTGAAACATTCAGTAATGTCGGAGGTCTGAATGTCCGCTACTCGTTCATATCATCTAGATGATATTAGATGACACTATTTTTCTATATAAATAATTCTCTTCATTCTCCCATTTTTAGACCTCCATTTTCACCTTCATAATCCTCTTCACTATTTTTAGACTATGTTGTAGATGACAATTTCGAAATCACGATAAAAGAAACACACAAAAATAAAGAACTTGACTTACTTGAAGAGAATTATAAAAAAATTGTGAGAAAATTTGACATTTTGATCCTCTAAAGTCAATCTTAAATTTTCCCATTTTATCCCCAACGGAAGTTAGTCACGCTCTACGCACGTGCATTTAGTGTCATTTTTTATGGATAGTCCCTCATGAAAAGGTGTACTTTGAAGTTTCTCAAACTACTTATATACAAAAATATAAATAAATTAAAGATATAATTTATATTTTAATCAACCTAGCATGATAAATTAATAGAAGAGTGCTGTTAGCTGTCACCGAAATCATAAACCAAAACAAACATTTAGGTACAAAGAATCATTTTCATAACGATTCATGGTCCTGTTAGCTGACATTTTGAAGCACTCAACCAATAGTCTTCTACATGTCATTATCTCTTTCATCTATTAAAATCAGATATCCGTCATCGTCATATCACAAACATGTCCAATGGCCAACGGGCACACCAGGTTATATTAATGGCTGTTTAAACGAGAATCACACATTTTTATTAACATTCCAAACAATTAATGAAAGAATTATTTGGTTAGCATTCCATAATTAATCCGTTTGCCCTTTTCTTAAGTCAATGACTCAATGAAATATCAAAGCTTAATTATTTTTAACTCTTCCTTTTGTTGGTCTGTTTTATGGTCCAAAATATTTCACAAAGTTTGTTATAAATCTGAAATAATACTGCACATTTATTTGACTATGTCTAATTTAATTTTGACAATGAAGTCATGGAAAATATATGGCTACATACATTCAATAATTAACTTCCTTTTTGTTCTTTGTTGTCAAAGGGAGAAAAGTCAATATCTCTTTTGACTTTAAATTGAGTGAAACTTTGGAGGAAAATGGATAAACATATAAAGAATCAATTAATCAAAAATGTCCCTTTAGCAAGTGGTTGAAGTGTGAAAATTTCATAAAATAATTGATATGAGAAACAGAGAGAACCTCCAAGCGCCCAACCTAATCCATCATAATACAATGCAACCAATTGCAACATTGAATTCACGTTACCTTTTTAAATTCTTAAAGATGGGTGTGGGCTTTAAAGAAAAATTATATAAGTTACCTATAACTACCATCGTATAGAAATAAGCTGTTAATCAAAATCCAACTTTAATTCACATTCTTGAATTCAATTTTACTCTGTTTTTTTTATGTTTTTGAGAGTTCATGAGCGTTAACGTAGATATGTTAATTTACCACTTCTCTCAAAAGCTTTCGGTTTTGTTGAATTTCATTCTTTGAATCAGTTTTTAAACCCTTTCCTCATTTGTAAATCCAAGATTCTTTTTATCGTTAATGACCATATCAAGTGAAAAACTAATTAAACGGAAAAAAATTGTTGACGCATATTTAAATGTGTGCTCTCTCTATATTAATATTAAATTATCACTTATTATAAAAGTTTAAGTTACTTGTATTACAAGAAAAATTGATAGTAGCGACAATTTTTTCATCATTTGTGACGGTTTTAACTGCCGTCAAAAATTTTTACGGCGGTTGTTGAACCGCCACCTTATCCACCGCCGTAAAGGTTTTTGACGGCGGTTATCCCAACCATCGCCAAATGCCTAGAAAGTGAGAGGTTTCTTTCCCCACTTGATTTTCCAGCTGTTTGTTTAACCGCCTGTAAATATTATCCAGCGGCGGTTAAAACCGCTGTCAAATACCCAGAAACATAAACAAAATGTTTTCCAGCGGCTTTAAACGCCTATATAGGCTCTAAACCCGTCGCTATAAATTGAAATATTAGCCAAAAAAATTTATATTTTTTAAATATCCCATAATTTTTAAAAATATTTATTTTGGAAAACATTCTATATAATAGATTTCAGAAACTATCAATACAAAAATTTTAACAGTTCAGAGTCCATCAATCCAAACATTCACAAATTCTTGCATTTTAAATGTTCACAAATTTTAAAGATTCAGAATCAATCAATTAAAACATTCACCAATTCTAAAGACAAAGCAATATAACTTCAAACTTAAGCAAATATAATATTTTACATCCTCACTGAACTTTACGCGATCATGAAATTGAGGGAGTGTCTCCAGAATCCTATAAACACATAAAAATGAACAAAATTAGTATTAGTGTTGGAATAAACATAATTTATAATTACGTAAAATATATCTTCCTTAGAAATCTTACATGATCACCGTTAGGGAATGAGAATGAAGGATTTTGTGCTTGCATCATTTTCATAAGGTATGCCACCTGGGATTTAAGTTGAACTTGACCATCTTGAAATTCGTGGACGTGTGACTTAACTCTCTCATGTTCTACACGTGGAACGAATGCCTCTTCAGAAAATGAGCGACTGCTCTACGATCCAAATACACTAGTGGGAGTTGGACCTAGTCCCATTCCACGGACTTGTCTAGGATGCTCTGGACCCATAACTTCAGAAAATGCATATCTAGGGGTGATATTATTCTCATCCTGCATTTGGGTTGCCAGAAGTTCTTGCATTTCCTACTACAATATAAATAAACAATTCGATCGCATATGCGGCATATATAGTTGAAAAAATAAAAAAAATATTGATAAATATAGACTTGCAAATAATTCTTACAGCCGTAGAAGCATATTCTTGATCTATCCAATTCTCATCTTTACGTTTATGCATTTCTATAAACAGTTCGACCGTATTTGACTCTCTCTCCAACACCTCCGTCTATCATTATGTTTTAAAAAATTATATTTTGATCACAATACTGAAGACAACAATATTACTTATAATAAAAAAGATTTGTGTACCATTTCGTCTTATTTTTTAGCATAGCTTTTCCTTCTTAAAGAATGATGAATACTTTGTTTTGCTCGTACCGTAGTGTTTGTTTCACTACGAGCTTGTTATTTGATAAACAAAATTAATATGTGTTCTACTTAATAAACCAAAATTCAATGTCAAAAGAAAATATTGTAATATCACTCATTCATAAGAAAACCAGAAATGGACAATAACACTCCACTGATCTCATGGAACTTCCTCAGGCTTATGTCTTAGGCGGTCATCTTTGCTTAGATATTTTGCCGTATTCATTGTTCTCAATTTACTTTTGTCGGCCTTCCAACTCTAATTAATTGATGACAACGCAAAATTTCGGTTGGCGTCGGTAACTTCCCATTTAGTCTGAAAAATTACAAAGGTATAGTTAATAAATACATAATGGAAGAGACAATTACAAATAACTATTTATACCTTCACAATATCTCATACCGCGTTCTTATATATTTCAGGCACTTTCTTTCAATTTTCATAGGTGATTGGCGATGGATCGTAGGTGCGTCCTAGTGAAGCCAAAAAGCTCGTATACATAGATGCTTGATCCTTGTACATTTCAGGCACTTTTTTACTATATTTCAAGCGTTGGTAATTTGTCTCATAATTACAATGAAGGCAAGAAAAATATGAATGTGTACTCCACCCAGACAAATTATCTAGTCCTGGAAAGTCAATAATCGTCCACATCAATGCCGCATGTCTTAAAAACTTCATTCCTTGATGCATCATAGGTATCGACACATGTTTCCCATAGTTCTTTCAATTCTTCTATCAAATGTTGCAAATATACGCCAATATTATTACTAGGAATTTTAGCTCATGGATAATAGTAGAGAGAATCAATGATGTTTGTTTCATGCACATGCAAGGAGGAAAATTATATGGAATCAAAAGAACATGCCGCATGCTATAACTAACACTCAGTGCTCCAAATAGGTTAAAACCATCACTATCCAAACCAAGTCTGACATTACGTGGTTCAGATGAGAATTCAGTATGTCTAGAGTCAAATGATTTCCAAGCAGTCGAATCAGCATGATGTCTTAAGACACCATATTCAGTACACTCTGCATGATACCATTTCATATCGTCAGCAGTTTTAGACGACATGTATAATCTATGTAACCTTCCTTTTAAAAAGGAAAGTAACGCATTATTTTAGCAGCTTTTGGCCTTATTCTTCCTTTTTCCTTGAGATTGAGATGTACTCTCACCCTCCTTGGTTATCCACCTTGAAGTACCACAAGTAGAACATGATTGTTCTTTGTTTTTCCAATATAATATGCAGTGATTTGGACAAGCATGTATCTTTTCATACCAAATGCCTAACTTTTTATAATATTTACAGCTTCATAAAATATTTTTGGCAACTCTCATCTAACTTTACGCAATAACTAAAGCAACCCTGGTAGTACATCATTACTCAATCCATGAAGACACTTGAGGTGGTAAAGATGCACAATAAATGAGAGTTTTGAAAAACTTTTGCATCCTAGATATAAAGGTTCATTAATATCTCTAACTAGGTCATAGAAATCATTCACCTTTACATGTTGAGTATCATTTAGTTGCTCATTCATATTATTAGCAGTTGGTTCTGTTTGCAAATCATCTGTTCCTCTCTCGTTATCCACAACTCTGAATGTATCATACAACAAGTCGTGCATATTGTCATCACAAGCTTCACACACAGATGTATGGTTTACATTTCTCTCATTAAGCTCTTCTCCCTTTGAATTTTGCAATATGGATTCAACATGAAAAAATCAACGTGTATAACCAATGCAAAATCCATGACACACCAAGTTCCCATGCACACTCTCTGTATTCATCCTCAGCGTATTCACACAACGTTTATATGGACACAAAATCTTACCCTCTACAGGAACTCTTTCGAAAGAAAAATCAAGAAACTCCTCAACTCCATTAAGGTAATTTTGACTTACTTGAGATTTTTCAATCCAAAATTATCTATATTAAAATCAATCTGAACACATTATAATAGGTAGTTAAATATAATGAAAATCAAACTCACAATGAAACCAGAGTCCCAAATTGAGATACAGAACAGAGACAAACAAGTTGCAATCACTACAAGAATTAAATAAACTAAAAATTAGGAAAATTACAATAAATAATTAATTAAACAAATTAGCTACTCATATTCTAACTATTCTATTAAATTAGCTACCCATATTCTAACTATTTATCTATTAAATTAAAATAAACTAAAAATTAGGAAAATTACGATAAAAAATTAACTATATTTATAATTAGATTACAATAAATAAACTAACCATATTCTGACTTTGGCATAAATGAACCAAAAGCACCAATCAACATGTTGAGAATTTTAATTAACATAGCTAAGTATAATGAATTAATATTAATAACTTTTCATAATGCAAAGAGTATACACACATGGTGGTATCTGTGAGTACGATCTTACTTTTATTTTCTTTGAAAATTTGATATTAAAATTTGCAAGTGAGGGAATCAAGCATTGCCTTTGACATTTAGAGCAGAAATATATAGATGAGAATCACATACCAAGTGTATTGTTTAGTGTAAACCTAATTAAATTTATAATAAATTTTACTTTGTCTCTCCCTATCATATACTCCAATCAACATGTTGAGAATTTTATTATAAATTTATAATAAAATAGTAACCAATAATGTGCCAAAATCTATTGAAAAAAGTTTAGATGGAGGGGGGAAAGAGAGAAAAGCTTGTTGCAGAAAGAGAGAGATGGAGATTGTAGAGAGAGAGAGGGGGGGAAGAGGGGAAGAGAGAAAAACTTGTTGCAGAGAGAGGGAGATGGAGATTGTACAAGGAGAGGCGAGAATCGAGTATGTACCTGTAGATCGTGGAGAAGCTCGTGATGGGAGAGCTTATGGTGGAAGAGCTGACGACAGAAATTTGTGGTGGAGGTTCACATCGCTTATTGCAGAGAGAGAGAGAGAGAGAGAGAGAGAGAGAGAGAGAGAGAGAGAGAAATCACACAGGTTTAGGTGAAATGAAAAATTAGGGATTTAAATGGTTTTTATCGGCGGTCTTAAAACCGTCACAAAATTTCATAAAAAACCACCGCTACATCGACGCAGAGAGAGGGTGAGGGAATCGTGCGGGTTTGGGCGTAATGAAAACTTAGGGATTTAAAGGGTTTTTAGCGGCGGTTTTAAAACCGCCACTACATGTAAAACATTTGGCTGCGGTTTTTGGTTTTGCCAGTTTTTTTTATCGGCGGTTGGCATAATCGCCGCTGTAAAACTGCCGGGGAAAACTATTTTTCTTGTAGTGTCATTTTAGGTGTTAATTTAATCATTTCAACTATTTGTAACACAATGAGATCTAATTGTGGGATGTTTTTCTAAATATTAGTTATATAGTACGTGCGTTGCACACATCATATTGTTTTAGTATGTTTAATATTTTTATTGTATTGCACAACTTAAAAAAATATTTATGGTAGATGTATCAAAATGGTGGTGGATTAATGAAATTCTACTAATTATTCTTTTTATTAAAATCTATACCATAATGAAAATAAGATATTATTGTTTTACAATTAAAGCAAAAATATCAAAGGGTGGTTGGTGATTGCTATTTATTACAACCTTATTTGGAATCTCTTCTAAGAGATGTATACACTGATTCATGGGATTAATATCATGTTTTTTCATTCTTCACTAGGCGCTTACTTTTGAGATCGAGGCATGATAGTGAGCTCTGATACAAACATGTTAGTTTAGACTCGTTTCTTTAGATAGTGTTGTATCTTGTGTGATTGCCTATGAATCTTTTTCTAAGTTTAAGAGTTCAATTAGTTAGGGTACATACATTTGGACGTCATATATTACACCATATCAGTATGTGCTAACCTAGCGCTTATTCCATGGGAATATACTGATTATGTGTTGCGTGCTTGTGGTGTTGTTTTTCCTTCCCTCTATCACCTTTGTCTGTGCTACGAATGAGGGCTTGCAACATCTCTTGATAGAGTGTCATTTTGCTCGCGTGTTGTTAGATGCAGTGTTAAGTGGATATGATATCATATAGGATATACTTTCTTGGATGTTTGCTAGGAGGTGATGAAGATATCTTTAGCATACAATTGAATGCTCTTTAGTGGACTTCTATTGCTCCAGTCTTCTATTTAGTGTGGTTTCTTTATAACCAAGCCATATTTAAGGTTAAACAACTTGTTTTTGTTGAGACTCTTACCTTTGTTTAGCGTTCATTTTATGGGATGGACTCACTTTCAAACAAGAATGATGCGGAATCGGAAAGGTTTTTTAAGGGTTGTTTTACTATCCACCTCAGCGTCTGTTTTATTTTTTAGGTTGAGTTGGTTGTTGTTGTCCATTCGATTATTACACAAATTTCGTAGTCAGAGTGATTTTATTTATTTGGTGGTTATTCTTCGTTCCAGGTCTCATAAAGTCCCTTGGCGTTAATGCCATACTTGGGATAGATGTTTGACTTTACTCTATCATATGAAGTTTATTGTCACATACATTTACTGAGATGGTAAGCAAGATGCAGATTGTTTGATATCCAGAGTTTCAAGTGTAGTTAATCATACAAAGTGGTGGACTGCTCCAACTTTTTGATAGCACATTATTAATGATGATATTTGAAATAGACATTCTTTTAGATATATTGATCTGTTTTGTCTAATTTAATTTGATAAAATTTTTATTTTACTTTAACAATATGTTGGGTCAGGGTACATGAAGAGTGTGCTAAACAAGTGTCAGCCTAGCTGATGAATCATGTGCATATTCTAGTTTCTTTCTATAACAACTTTATAAAAAAACAAAAAAATAAAAAAGAAAAAATAAAAAAGGAGAGTTAGCACATCAAAGTTAACAAATTCTAGTTGTCTAACATAAAAAAAAATAAGAAGTCTCTTAATTAATTATAAAGTATAAAGTATCAATTGATTAAAATTAATAATTAAAATACTTGATAAATGTAATTTTAAAGTTTTATTAAGTAAATTAATTCAGTGTATATATATGAATATACACGTCAACCAATTGCATCAACCGTATCAAAATAACAAATGATAGTAGTAGAACAAAAAAAATGTGGCTTTTATAAACCGTTCATAAATTATTTTATCTCACGTAACTCTTAATATGTTAAAGATTAAATATATTATTTGTGGTTAAAAGTAATCTATATCGAAGCATCCACATTTATTAACAACATTAATACATCCCATAGTCTCATATTTCATATGAACAACATTCATCAATCAATTTTTTTAGCTCTAACCATAGTTCAACCAAATTTGAATAAATTAATTAACGCATAATCATTTGATTGAAATTTAGTGAATTATTTATTTATTTATTCTCTGACATCAACCAATATTTAAAAAGAAAAAACTGGCCAAACGTCAACTTTTTCTATGGGGGTTTGTAATTGAGTAAAGTGCAACAATAAGAGAAATCAACCCTCAGTGAAAGACCGAGATTGAGAAAGACGGTCAAACTTAAATTTGGCTCGTCTTCAAAGAATGAAGGTTTGATTCTTCTTTTTCTCCTCACATTAACCAACCAAACCTCGTGTTAAATTTTGTACAAAGCAGAAAGCTTGACCAAAAGACGTGAAAGAAAGGCCCTTCTTGGAGATAGTTGAATTTTGTAAGTTAACCAATACTGCAAAGAAACCAAAATCAGAAAATTTGAAGATTTTTGAAAATTACTACGAGTCAAATAAAAAAGTCAAATCCATGATGATAATTCAAGCTCTTTGCATTATAATGTTAATCTATGGACCATATTCATATATGAAGCAGTATAACTTGGTTGGTTTGGTCCGATTCGAATGATTCAGTTTATCGGTCTAACACCCTTGATAAGGAAGCCTTATCAGCAGTAATATCGCGTATGCAATTTTCCATGCAGACTACAAATCATGCTACGTTAGCTGAGTCCCTCGAATGAGAGATCACGCGTGATTTAGTTGTTATTGACAGTTAGTTATAGTTAATATGTTATTGTGATTGTTATGCATATTGAAGTAGCATAAATACTGTATATTGTATCCTTGAATGAAAATTAATGAAAAATCAGCTCAGGAAGAGGCGTTGTCTTCCTCATCTATTTCCCCCGGTTCTGTGTTTGTTACTGTTCTTGACTTGGTATCAGAGCTATGAGATTCATAGTGAAGAAATGACAATTGATTCGGGTACCAGTCATGAAGGTAACTCAGCTGATGATAGTTTCTTTTCAAAGTCTTTAAACACGACACTTAATTCGCCACCATTGATCAAACTAGATATTGATAACTATATGCTTTGGAAACCGTAAATAGTTCCAGCAGTAATTAGTAATGGATTAGATGATTTTCTGTTTGGTAGTGAGGAAAAACCTCAACAGAAACTAACTAATGGAAGTATTAATCCAAAATACAGTTATTGTATTAGGAAGGACTAACTTTTACTTAGCTGGTTGAGGTCATCCATGACTGATAGAGTTCTTGGAACTATTCTTCAATACAATCATTCAAATGACCTTTGCAGAGCTTTAGAGAGGAGCTTCTCAAATCAATTGCGAGCAAGACTGCTTCAAATGAAGAACGTACTGCAATCTCTCAAGAAAGGTAGTCAATCCATAATAGACTACTGTGATAAAATGAGGAATATCCGTGATGCTTGTCAGTAGCCCGAAACCCTATAAGTGAGCAAGATATGCTGCTTCACATCTTGAATGGCCTGGGAAGTGAATTCGACTCAACGATAGTAAGTGTGACTTCAAGAAATGAAGACATGACAATTGAAGAAGTACATGCACTTTTCATGAGTCGAGAATGTAGAGTGGAGAGAATAAATGTTAAATCTAACTTAATCTGAAGTACAGCACGACAATAAACTTTGCTGGAAGCAATTATGGTAGAAAGGCACATAATAATGCTAGTTCATTTAGAGGAAAAGGTTCGAGTGACCAATAAGTGAATCAAGAAAAATTCCAATGGTGGAAGGAGAGGTAGAGGTAGCAGAACTAACAACAGACTAATTTGCCAAGTATGCGGTAGAGTAGGACATGAAGCTTAACCTGTTACTATAAGTATGATAAATGATATCAAGCATAGTCGAATTTCCACCTTAGACCACAGTTTCATAATATACATAACATAAACTACTCTCTCACAGTAATGGTTGCAAGCTTAGATATGGTGAATGACTCATCATAGTATGCAGACAGTGCTGCCACCAATCACGGGAGAACTGAATAATTTTCATTTTTCTCATGAATACAATGGTAATGACAAGTTGGTTGTAGGTGATGGTAAGGCATTGCTTAGGGTATTTGTAATCTTGAAATTGAAGTCAACGCTTAGGGTGCCTCACATTAAAAAGAACATTGTCAGTGTTTCTCAACTCGCTAAAGATAATTATCTTTTTATTGAATTTCACTCTAATTATTATATTGTGAAAGATGAAGCAACCAGAAGGGTCCTTCTCAGAGGGAGACTTAAAGAGGGCCTCTATGAATTGATGCTTCTTGGATAAAGAAGAGTTGCTGCACCGATCGACACACTTGTTAATACATAGCCTTCTACTTGCAATCCAACGATTTTGCATTCCTCTACTTTATGTAACCCACATGTTAATATCACCAGCGTGTCTAGTTTCAATAAGTCAGTAAACCTCATATTATATCTGACATTTCAAATTCTGTAAAGTCCAATTCCTAATGTAATTCTACTAGCTCGAGTCATGTGAAAAACTATCATCATCCCAAAGACTGGTGACTATGAAAAATGTAATCAATATGTGAAATCTATAGCATACAACATATCACTCGATTCTACTTATGTTACTCAATGTTCATCTACTTTTACCTTATGGCATATGAAACTAGGACACCCTAATGTGAAAATTGTCTCACATGTGCTAAGCAATGTAATATAAATGGTCCAACATCTACTTTTTCTTTCTATATTGCTTGTCCTCAGGGGAAAATCCATGTTTTACATCATCCCATATCTGATTCTCATGCTAGTAAACCACTGCAACTTGTGTACATAAATTTATGGGGACTTTCCCATATTACCTCACCATAAGGATATAAATAATACATCATATTTCTGGATTAATTTAGTAGGTACACTTGGTTATACCCTATCGAGCATGAATCTAATGCTAAAACCTTTATTCAGTTCAAAACTCTTACTGAAAATCAATTCTCAACAATCATTAAAGCACTCCAGTCAGGTTGATGGGTGAGTATAGAGTTTTTTAGAATTTCTTAGCCACATAAGGTGTTGAATTCAAACATTATTGCCCTCACTCTCGTAATCAAAATGGGAGAGCAGAGAGGAAACATAGGCACCTAGTTGAGACACGCATCATATTATTAGCTCATGCTTCTAGGCCTACTTCTTCCTGGTTATATGCTTTTCAAGCATCTATTTATTTGATAAACATATTACCTACTAATGTCCTTACTGGTTTATCTCCATATCAGGTTTTGTTTAATAAAACACCAGACTACAAGTTTCTTAAAACTTTTGGCTGTGAGTGTTATCCCCATCTTAGACCCTACAACAAAAATAAGCTCCGATTTAGATCACAACAGTGTGTCATCGGTTATTCCATATCTCATAAAATGATACTTATGTTTGCATCCCTCTGGCAGAATATATGTTACAATCAATGTCATATTCAATGAATGATCTTTTCCATTTTCTAGAGGCTTTCCTAGGCCTAAAACACAAAACTCATCTCATGTCCATTCAAATATTATAGTCACTTTTCAGTTCAATTCATCAACCTTACTTCAGCCTCACTTTTCTTCAGCAAGTCGAAAGCTCACTCTTACAATCCAGAAGTTCAATTCATGGATACCTCTCAGAATCTTCCTCAACATAATATCACTTCAGGTAATGCTTTTTTCTCCTATCAAAATTTACCTTTACCTACCCATAACTCTGATTCTGAAACTTTACATTCTCTAAATGATGTTTCTATGATAAATGTGCCATTTGCCTAAAGTTCTAGCTTTCAACCAACTAGTGATCAACTACCTAGCCTTTCACTTCTAGATTTAATCCCTCATTTAGATATTATTCAAAGACATCATCCCATGATAACTAGATATAAGATATGATCACTCAAGCCCAAGGCTTTTCTAACTTCTAAACTTTATATGCATGTTGATCCAGCCTGACTGAACCCACATCAGTGAAACAAGCTTTAAAATGTGCATCTTGGAAAGAAGCAATGAACTTAGAGTTTCAGACATTGTAACGAAACAACACGTGGGACCTAGTACCTTATTGTTCTAATTTGACTCTTGTTGTTAACAAATGGATTTTTAAGCTGACATTCAATGCAGATAGCAATGTTCAAGGACGTAAGGCATGCCTGGTTGCCAAGGGATCCCATCAGACTCATGGTGTATACTACAAATAAATATTTTCTCATGTTGTTAAGCTTACTATAGTGATAATAGTTCTATCTTTAGTTACTTCTTCTAATTAGGGAGCACATCAGTTAGATGTAAACAATGTGTTTCTTAATGGAACATTAGAAGAACCTATGTTTATGGTTCAACCTGAAGGCTATATTGACAGCAACTATCTTAAGCATATATGTGGACTAAAGAAGACTTTATATGGGCTGAAGCAATCCCATCGTGCCTGGTATGAAAAATTGAGAAGCACTTTAGTACAGTGGGGCTTTCTCAATATAATATCATACACTTCACTGTTTATCCATCAATCAGAAGGAATTACAATTATTCTATTGGTATATATTGATGATATCTTAATTATAGGAAATCATGATGCTAAAATTCAACTTCTGATTAGGGAGCTCAATAAGAAATTTGCCTTGAAAAATTTAGGCCACATACATCATTTTCTACGAATGGAAGTAGTTAGAAACTCCATTACTTTTCACTTGTCTCAAGTTAGATATATCACTGATTTTCTCATCAAGACTAACATGCTACATGCCAAGGCCTGCTCAACACCCACTAATGTCTGAATTAAACTTCATCATGACTCTTCAGAATTGTTCAGTGATGTTACTCTCAATAGAATGTTTTAGGTGCCTTGCAGTACCTCATACTCACAAGGCCAGATATAGCTTTGATAGTGAATAAGCTTAGTAAAGACCTACTTTTACCCATCGATAAGTTTATAAAAGACTCATTTGATATCTTAAAGTCACTATATATGATGGAATTGCACTTAAACCTTCCTCAAATCTCAGTATTGACGCATATTCCGATGTTGATTGGGCTTCCAGTATTGATGACCGCATGTCCATATGGGGTTATGTCATTTTTCTTGGTTATTCTTGATTTCATGGGCTTCCAATAAGCAATAAATGGTAGCTCGCTCAGGTGCAGGGACTGAGTACCGTGCACTTTCTAATACTATTGCAGAAGTAGCTTGGGTTGTCTCTCTTTTCATAAAATTGAACATAAAATAATTATCTTCACCCATTATATGATGTGATAACATGTAGGGGTGTTCAAAACCGAACCGAACCGAGTCGAACCTAAAATAGTCGGTTCTTTATGTATGTTCGGTTAAGAAAAATCACCAAATTGAAATTTCGGTCGGGTTTTCAAAATTTGATGGTTTTCAAACCGAGCCGAATCGAAACTTGAAATTTATATGAATTTTTTATTTTATATATATAATTTCTTATAAAATCGAATCGAACCGAACTGAAACTCACGGTTCGGCTCTTTTAGTATTCACGGTTCGGCTAAGTTTTTCATCAAAAAACTGATCGAACCGAACCATGAACACCCCTAATAACACGAGTGCTCTATCTCTGGCAGCCAATCCAGTTTTCACGCGCGGTGTAAGTACTTAGAGTTGATATACTATATATTGTATCATTGAATGAATTAATGAAAAATCAGCTCAAAGAGATGCATTATATTCCTCCTCTGTTTGACCTTGTTTTGGTGTTCGTTACTGTTCATCACCGTTCTTGACTACCACTAACGTGCGGGATGAAACGATCATGTTGTTTCAAATTTGAAACTTAAAGAACACAAAATTAAAAGTATATGAATCATGAAAACTATAAGGGCATGTTTGGTATGAGGGCATATTGAGTGATATACAAGGAATGCGAGGGTATATTGCAACATATCCTTGTTTGGTTTAATTTTTGTAAGGTTATAACATTATCAAAATGTCCAAGATAACCTTAATGAGGGTATCTTGATACCCCTCTAAATCGAGGGGTATATTAATTCCTGGCAAATTTCATCTACCTTTCTCCTTCACATCTCACTGTACGATAAAGCTTCACTCCTCTCAGACCATTGAAATGGTAAGCTCTCTCTTTCTCTCATGTGCATTTTGTCAAATAGGTTTTTCGTTTTCAGTGATAAAATGAAAGGAAGTGAAGATTTGGGGACATTAGAGTGCCTAAGAGGAAGACTGCAAGCAGATAGGCAAACTTCAAAGCTTGCAAAAGAGGAAGCAGAGGCAATGAGAAACAAGGTAACTTTCTGTCATTGCTCAATCTCTCCAAAATCTTCCTAATTAAAGTTTTAGGTAGCCAAAACAAGTCCATTTCTCTAATGTGTAAACTGAATTAAAGCTCAGACATGAATTTTTGACACAATTAATAGAATTAGAGAATCAACTGTGAAATAAGACCAAGTTGAAGGAAAAAAACTGAAAAAAACTTCAATTTTTTTTAAGAAGAAGCTTCAGTCCTTGAAGATTCCCTCAAAATCACAAGAGTCCAGTTCAAATTCGTCTAAAAGCTGTGAAATTTCTCCTGGGTCTTGCTTAAGCTCTTCAAAAACTAATTACCCATAAGAACATGATAACTTCAAGAACTTGAATTCCTTAATCTCGCAAAGTATCAGTGAGACTGTCAGACAACATTTCATCCAAAGAGTGCTTTGAAGAAACTCAAGATCACGGAAATTCTGATCCCATTCAAAAATATTTTTCAATCCGAGGGTAAGAAAATTGACAATCATGTTTATAACATCTCCTTGCCTATTTCATCAAAATAAACAAAGTAATCTAACACCCTCACCATTAAATCAGAATATTCTCAAGTATTAAAAAACAAAATAATTTTAACTTTCCGGACATTTACGTTCCCACAATCATATTCCAACAATCTTATTATAAAAATCATTTACTCACAGTACTATACCAAACGACCTCTTAAATGATCAATATGTGACTGTTCGTGTGGTATTTATAAAACTAACCCTAAAAAGTAACATAGGTCAAATCTCAAAGTTTGTTAAGAAGATGAATATCAAAGATTAAGAACAAAATATGTAAATATAATTTAGGGGTACTATTTGCAAATTTTACTTTTTATTGGGCGTTTTTTCCCGAAAAACCTGAAAAATATACAAAAAATTGGAAATTATTTGACACCGTTGATCCAGAATGATTCTGATAATCAAGTGTGATCCTGATCTGGGTCTCCGACTCTCCACTATAATCACATCATGGTTCGCCGCAAATCCTGATACCGAGTCAGTCGCATTGCTATAGAGCCACATCTCGAATAGTCCAACGGAGGTGAGCTCTCTCTCTCTCTCTCTCCCCCTCTCTCCCTCTCTCTCTCTCATCTTTGGCTCTTAACCTAAGTTTTCTTGGCTCCTACTCGCTCCCGCAGCGAAAGTTGGACTGGCTCTAGAGTTCCAGGCTCGCTTCCGAGTTCTCAGCTTAGTAAGGGGACAGTAAGCACTTGGTCAGTGCATCCTAGATCTCCGGTCCTTGAATCTGTGTATGGTGCTTTAGTACATAGGTTTTGATTTGTGGAGTTTTACGTTTGTTTTCGGTATTATTATGTTCTTTGCTGAGTATCGGTGCCAATCAATGCCCATGACAGTGTGTGTTTTTGCTTGATTGATTTTGCGGAGACGCAAAAGCTGCTTTTCCGCTTTACTTTGTAGTCTTTCGAGTTTTGAGGCGTCGGGGGGGGGGGGGGGGAGTGAGGGGTTGAACTAAGGGCAACTAAAGTAAGGTTGGTCATTTAGGTGAATTCGCTGATCTATTTCTCTATGGATAATGTCTTGAAATTTATTTCAATAATCTTGAGAAATTGGATGCTATAGCCACTAGGAATGAGTAGTTTCTCCTGCTAACTGGCTCAGCTGTATAACTTAATAGGAGAGGAGACGATAGCACTTTTATCTGTTGCACGTTCAAACACCCAAACAAAAAAGAGGATGAAAAGAGAAGTATTTGATATTTATGCAGTGGTGATAGAAGGACAATCATTTTACAGCTTGAAACTAGAATAACTCATGTTAGTTGAGGTTTCTAAGTTTATTGCTTTACTAATATAGATATTGGGTTGCATATCTACTAGTATCTTCTTGCAAATTGACTCTGATTACTAATGAGAAACTTTGAAGTGAGTTTATGTTGAGCCCTTTCCAATAAAATGTTCAAGTGCATTCTATCCTATTTGCAAGCCTTAAATAGTACTGCGAGCTATGAGAAATTTTACAGAGAAAGGCAGCAGCATTTTTTAAGAGGACGGCTGTGCCTTTTACAGTCTGACTCTAGTGTTTTCTTAAGGAAAAAACTCCCACTTTGTCTCCTCAAACTGAGTTGATATATTCTCAAATCTTTACTTACATCTTTGTTCTATCATTTCCATTATATTTCTGGCACATGGGAATAGCCAACGAATTCAATTGCCAGATACAAATTTAGTTGTGAATTATGAAAATATAGCATAAAATAGGAATAGGATTTTGAAAATACTTTAGTCTTTTATCCCATTATTTTACTTTTGTTTTTTTTAATTAATATTGATAATATATGATGAAGACTTAAGACGTATATGTGTTGCTTAAACAGGAGCTACCCATGGAGGTTTGCATTTCATCAGCTAATTTGTTTCTTTGAACTTCTTTTTCTTATTTTGTGGTGTGTACTCTAAAATATTGTGATAAAAGGCCAAAGACCTAAATAATACACTTCTTTCCCTGGACGCAAGTATTAACTAATAAATGATATGGGAGTTAACAATTTTCCATTGACTGATTTCTCAATGCGATTAAAGAGAACTTCATAAGGCAATACCATTAATAAATATATGTCATTCTCACCTGATATCATGACGCAGATGCTTTGTTTATGATAGATGGCAAGTGCTTGGACAAATATGAGCATTGCAATTAGGAGTTTAGAGAGGGAGTGGGAGAATCAGTATGGAGTTATGGGTATTATTTTTTATTATTGGAGATACTTGCTCACTCTCAGAAGATCTATACATCTGCTAAATATCTGAAGAGGAAGGGATATCAGATTTTATTACATGTTATATAGCTTTGGAGCATCTTGGAGCAAATGAGCAATGGAGCTTGTGGAGCACGGCTCACCTCAGGGATTGCTCACTGGGTTTGCTTCATTGTTGTGGTTTTGGTTTATTTTTGATGTTATGAGGAGTAGATGCTGATGTTCATGGGAATGTGTCACCTAGTCTCTTGTTATTTGTAATAATGGTTACTCGGGGTTCTAAAGGTAACATTCTTATTCAACTGCAGTAGAACATTTGCTGTCTCACATTGAGTAATCATTTGCCTCAAATATGAGCGGTCGTTTTTCACGCACAATCTATGTTGGCAATCTGCCCGCCGACATAAAGGAATCTGAAATTGAAGACTTGTTCTATAAGGTTTGATTATTTCTGATTAATATTTTTTTGACCTTTTTCCAATAAAAAAGGTTTGATTATTTGATTCTATTTTTGGCGGTGCAAGTAGACTTAATATCCGCTGATATTTAATTATAAGCTCCATTAAGTTTGAGAGAGAAGTTTCTAATAAGCTATTTCAACTTGTTAAATTGGAAACTAGTAATTTCAGACAAACTCTTGAATTACATTCTATGAGTGTAATTTTACTGGAAAAAAGATCATACTTATAATTTGTCTGGTGCTGAATTTATTTTGTTTATTTATGATTTAAGCATGCATGTATTCGTGAGTTTGCAGCAAATTGTTTACAATTTGTCACTTGCTATAAGTAATGTTTGGACTCTAAAACACAGCTGTAAATATCGACTAAAGAAAACAATTAAAAGCCACCTGCCATTAGAAGTCCTATGGCTGCAGAAACTTTGAAGATAACATACTAAGTAAAAAAGCATCCTCTTTTAAATTTTTTTATAATATGTACATTCAATTATTAGTTAAATTTTCGTTTTTTATTAAGTTATCAACTATTGGAGCTTAAAAAAAACATTTTCTGTTCCAGATAAACGTGTTCCATTCCTAAATGTGCTACTTTGCTTTAAACTTAGCTATTATGTCATTGCTGAAACTGTTTGGTTTTGCTGTGCTCTAATAGATGCTTGATGGCTATAACTGCATATGTGATATAGGATGGAATATGGATATTCACCTTCTCTCTTGGGGAAAGAGAACCGTTGCTCTTCCATGTAGCGGAATCTAGTAGTTATCATATACTTTTTACTTTAAAAAAATGAAAAAGGAAACGAAGAATCTCTTTGGTTGTTATGCCCTGCATTCTTTCTTTTTGGTGGCTGTACTCTTAAAAGTAGCATATTTCTTCCTATTGCAGTATGGCCGCATACTTGATATCGAATTGAAGATTCCACCGCGTCCTCCAAGTTATTGCTTTGTGGAGGTACTTTCTTATCTATTCGAGTTTTAGACTTTAACACGCTTGGATGCAATTAATTACTTTGTGTTTTTTCTGTTTAGTTTGAGAATGCTCGAGATGCTGAAGATGCAATTAGGGGCCGTGATGGATACAATTTTGACAGTTGTCGTCTAAGAGTAATGGCTAATAAGAGATTCCATTTGTTTTTCATCAGTTGCACTTCTTTTTTCTCTTCAGTGGTTTCTCACTTCTTCGTAATGCAGGTTGAACTTGCTCATGGTGGCAGGGGCCCCTCTTCAAGTGATCGTCGTGGTGGCTATGGTGGTGGAGGTGGTGGCGGTGGTGGCGGTGGTGGCGGTGGTGGGGGTCGGCTTGGTAACTCACGCCATTCAGAATATCGAGGTGCATAATCTATAGAAAAATGTACAGGTTTAAAAGAAAAAATGAACTTTAGTAAATATGTCGGTGTTAAAGTTCTGATGCATGTTCTTTATTCGTAATACAGTAATTGTTCGAGGACTCCCTGATTCTGCTTCTTGGCAGGATCTGAAGGTATCAAATCATTTGTATTTCTGACAAATTTAAAATTTGTTATTTATATAATAAAAGAATTCTGGTATATTTTCAGGATCATATGCGGAAAGCTGGTGATGTTTGTTTCGCTGATGTCTCCCGTGATAGGGAAGGTAGGTAACGAAAATATTTCAAATATCTTGTTTTGGTGTGTCAAGTGCAGATAGTCACACCCTGTTTTTCTATAGAGAGGAAGAGTGGGATGGCTCTTTTGATCTAACTATTTAGAATTGTGGATATTGCCCTCATTATTTTCATCAAGAAATTGAAAGTATAATTTGGGAAGCAATTATATAACTTCCTTTCTTTCTGCTGATGCATATTTTGTGCACAATTTCTCTTTCTTGCGAAAATCTAAGAATCTGCTTCCTATGCAAGACCTGTGTGTCTTGAGCTTATTTGTGTCTAGCTTGAGTTTATTTCCCTGAAGGAAAATTCCCTCATAATAAACTCTCACTATTTCTAAACTGTGTTTACAGGGACATTTGGTATTGTTGATTATACCAACTATGACGACATGAAATATGCTGTAAGTTGATTGACACATCTTTTCCTTAGTTATTATGCCTTTTCGTGTTCAAGACTAATATGTTTTCTGTTGCTCAGATTCGGAAACTTGACGATACTGAATTTAAAAATCCCTGGACAAGAGGATATATACGGGTATTTTCATTGGTCTTCTATGTTTTTGTTATAAAATTAAATTTGTTGAAACTATTTGTTTCTCTGTTGGCATTTGTGAATTTGTTTAAGCAATTTCCATAGGCTATCAATTTATGTCTTAAATGGTTAGATCTGCTTTCTTCTACCGTCAAGCAGACAATATTTGGTCTTTTGCCTTGCTCGTATGGTGCTTGCCATTAAACCAAATAGGAATATTTAGGCGTCTAGTAAGTCAGAATTCAGATTTTAAGGTTTGGTATAAAAAGATTTTGTGATGTAAATATTTACGGGTGTAGGTGAGGAAGTATGAGCGCAGTCCAAGGAGCCGGAGCAGGAGTCGCAGTAGAAGCAGAAGCAGGAGCCTCAGCAGGAGCAGGAGCAGAACCCCAAAGAAGAATAGAAGGTACCAGCTTCCCTCACCTTATCTTCTTGTCATGGTTCTTAAATTCTTAATGGTGTTTACTTTGTTAATTCTGCAGTAAATCAATTGATCGTTCTGTTTCACGTTCTCGTTCTCGTTCGATATCAAAATCTAGATCTCCATCTCCTGTCAAATCTTCCAGGTACTCAGGGCTCAGTTAGGGCTATCTTTTCTTAGTGCAGTTTCTTAAGTTTTATAGGTCTTTCCTCTGTGAATGGAAGTTAACAAATTTGGGTTAAACATGCAGGCCACGATCAAGATCAAGGTCCGAATCACCACGTCCAGAATGAAAACTCCATGGTTGAATGCCTAAGCTATGAAGACGTGTCTATCCTAAACATGTAATATGGCTATTTTAAGTAGTTACAATGTCAATTACATAAACATTTTTAGGATTTTAAGTATTGGTAAAACACTCTTATTTTGAAAAACTAGTGATAACGAGCTGCTAGTCTGTTTGGCAGCTTATGGACAAGGTTATGTTCTAGTGAGTGTCTTGTTGACCAGGACCGGAGAGCCTGGCTTTTCGGGACGACTGGCAAGCCTAATTTGCACTGTTATTTTACTTTCCTTTATTTCTCTTTAATTCTGATTTCTAGTTTGGTAAAGATTGATGCTACAACAAAATATGATTTTTTACAGGATTAAAAAAAATGAGAAATACATCTTGTGACGAGACATTTATAAAGTGTGTGCGCTACAAAACCAAGCAGCACTGGAAACTAACTAAGCATTGACAACTATTCTGTTTTGTCACAGCATTGGAAACTAAGTTGTATTCCTTTTTCACCCAATTCATATTGCGAAGACAATCTAAACAAATTTCAATCAGATTTCAACCAAATTGTTCCACAGCTACTGGATTTCTCCAATTTCCACAGCTACCACCAGATTTAAGCCAATGCACGACCATCTTACAATCTCATTAAATTTTAACATCTGCCCGCCCGACGTGTATTGCCAATTGATCTGATGCTAGAAGCCAGAATTTTTCTTCCTAAGAAACGAAAGACATCTCCATCATGGTTTCTTCCTACGATGCTATCATGATTTCTTCCTACGATTTTAACAGCAGAATATTGTGAATTAGTTCAGAATTCCATCCCAACTAGATAAAATTTGACTAGAGGAAAGATCATCCAAGATCATCCAAGATCATCCAAGATCCTTAACTAGTTCAGAAGAAGAGTCAGAAGCTCATTTGTTTGTCAAGTGCAAGTGAAGTAAACTTTTGTAGTGTTCTTTTCCATTGCAATTGAAATGTACTCAGAATCTATTCTGAATTTGGAGTTTGGGTTCAAGAAATACTGTTTGAGTTAAAAAATGCAGCCCGATGTAGACAAATGCTGTTTTTTATCTATGTTTGTTTCTAGTCTTTGAAGGGAAAAGTTGCTGATCCATAGTAAGTAATTGGACATGCAAGTAAAGCTTTTTGTGACAATCTAGTAAAGGCCGATAGTAGTAGTAGAAGATCTGATAATTCTATTGATCAGGTAGACAACCATTTGAAGTTGAACTTGTCTCCTCCTGATGTTGGTTGGATAAAATTGAATTGAAATACTTCTTTTCTTAAGGATCAAAGAAACAGTGAAATAGGAATTGTGGCAAAAATTCATGAAGTGTTGGTTTTTCTGGAAAGAAGATTTCTTCTGCTTCAAGTTCAGTCAGCTGGAGGGGTTGAAAGTTTAAAAATGGCAAAGAATCATGGTTGGAGAAAAGTTGTAATTGAGTCCGACTTGAGATCGGTTGTGGACTGGAAGTTGGAGGATGTTCTATATGTATTTTTCTTTTCATTTTTCCCGTATAAAATTTTTTTGATCGGTAATTTTCCCCTGTAATATAGACCTTGATAGTTTTTGTGTTGTAGTATATGTGATTTAAATTCTGTATAAAATCCTCACAATCCTCCGACAAATGTTATAACTCCTCTCCACTAAAAACAAATGAATGTGAATAATCTCATGAAATGCGGTTGATATTTTACAATATATTCTTACTTATACATGTTGGTGGATATGGAGCACAAATTTTAAGTAAACCAAATAATGCTGAGAATAATTACAACTGAAAATTGACGATTACAATTTAAATTCAAATGATGAATAGTTATAACAAAAATAAACAACAGACAATTACAATAAAATATAATAATAATGGAAACAATGGAAAAATAAATAATGAACGATTAAGAATCAGATTGAGGATTACACGAATACAATATCCTAAAGACAATATTCATCCTTCACACGGTGCTTGGAGACTACGACGATTGTTTCTGCAAGATACAACAATATCAAAACAATAACAACAACCAGTCGCTCAATCTCTAGCAAAACTCACAATATTTTCTCTCTCAAACTAAAAAATGAAAAACGAAAATGGCAGTGTGATAGCAACGAAAGCAGTGTGTTGATGCTATTTCAGAACTGTGTCCAACACCTCTATTTATAGAGGGGGACTACTTGAACTACAAGTAATTCAGTTAAAAACTGTGCAGATAATATACAGATAAGAGGTTGCACGAAGTGGGGAGGTTGTGATCGTTGAGGCTTATTGTTTTGATAGATTCAAAGCACATGAACGTTGGAGCTAAATTGCATTGATAGATTCAAAGTCTTGCTCGCAAAGGAAAATAAGATAAAATTTCAGTAAAAAAATTGATCTTTCATCTGGACTGAACAGAGCAGAGATAGCCGCTCGAATGGTGGCGACGACGCGCGTGTGTGGGAAGGACCATGTGCCATCTAAGTCCTCCATTCACCACAAAATGTGAGTTGCCCCTTGGGGCCTACCCAAGGCATTTGTGTTGGGTTTATAAACCCTATAATTTTCTTTCGTTGTTTCCATGTGGGACACCTTCTTATACTTGTTTTTACACTTTCATTCACACACCACTTTTTCCTTTTATTTTCATTTTAATTTCTCAACCTTTTCCAACAATCCCTCACATGAATAAAATGTGTCCTAACTATACAACAACAGTAAGAGAAAGAAACATATGAGATTTGCATAAGGAGAAGTGTCTTTTGGACTTGAACCTTCTGCAATGAGAATTCATCGAATTTATTCTGAAGAATAGTGACCTACGTTTTTTAACTGAACTTCCTCTGAGATAAATCAAGATAACAAATTTCACACATATCTCCTCTTAATACATCATAGCTCATACGTTTTTGTCCATTTTGGTCCTAAACAGATACAACGTTCTTGAGAGATTTAGCCATTAAGACCTCTCATAGAAACGACCCCACTTCTACTCTCATATATGTAACAATGATTAAGAGTATTATGTCACTACTCCTCTTGCAAGTAAGACATCAATGTCATTAAACACTAATGTATACCCTTTTACGTCGACATACAACAAACTATCTTTACATCATAGGAACAGGAAGAAACCATAGGTTTCTTAGTGCGTCAACGTAAATCATCCCTGCCAATTTGCCTATTGAACCTAGATCTTGAGATCTTCAGTCAACTAGGTTAGGTTAGCACCTGAACTATTCATTGAATAGACTTTGGACCCATTCCCCTCGATGTTTATTGGAGAATTACATAACAAGAAGAAGAAAGAGAAGAGAAGCAAGAAGAAGAATAAGATGAATAAAACAAATCAATATACTCATCAACCTTAATCAGAAAGGAACCCAAGATTTACACAGAGAAAAAAGCACTAACAGTTAGAAATACAGAAAAGATAAATATACCCTCTAATAACTAATAACAAAAATAAACAAAACACTCTCTTAACATTCTCCCTCAAACTTATCATAGGCTTTAGGATAAATTTGTCTCTTAAAAACATAAACCGAGAGGATGAAAGAGGTTTAGTGAATAAATCTGCAACTTGAAGTTGTGAGGGTATATGTCTAACAATAAGATCCTTCCTTATAACCCTTTCTATAATAAAATGGAAATCGATTTTCATTTGTTTAGTACGAGCGTGAAACACTGGATTTCAAGCCATGACTATAGCTAAGGTATTATCACAGAAAAGAGTAGGAGCTTGAGACTAGAAAACATAAAGATCCTTGAGAATCTATCGCAACCAACATAGCTCAGCTGTTGCATTTGCCAAGGATTTGTACTCAGCCTCTGTTGAAGATCTTGCCATGGTTGCCTGCTTTGTAGAACTCCAAGAAATGGTTTTTTGGCAAAGGAAAATCACAAAACCAGACGTGAATCTTCTGTCAGAAGGGTCACCAGCCCAATCCGCATCACAATATGCCTGCAAAACAAGAGAGCCAGGTCTAAAAAGAATGCCATGAGTGATAGTGCCAAGAACATACCTCAAAATTCGTTTGACATCTGCAAAATGGGTTGTAATGGGCGAGTGCATACATTGGCAAACTCTATTAAGATCAAAGCATAAGTCATGCCTAGTGAATGTCAAGTATTGGAGAGAGCCTACTATACTTCTATATAATGTAACATCTGGAAAAGAATAACCAATGTTGCTATAAAGTTGTGATTTGGTGGAACAAGGTGAAGCACAAAGTTTGGCTTTAAGCATTCCGGTTTTATATTTTCATTGTGCGTCATGTTGACCTTCATGTGTTCCTAATTTTGAGGGAGAGAACGAATGACAGCTCTAACTTGTTGTTCATTAGTTAATGCATGCCCAACACTCTTTAACTCTCTGATCATGTTTTACATCTCTCACAAATGTTGTTTCATTGTGTGATGCTGACGCTTCACATATGTGTCAAATTTGATCATGAGCTGTCTTAGTCTTGTTGCTGAAGTCAAACCAAGTTTCTCTTTTAGAGCATCCCACATATCTTGACAATTTCAAACTTTTCAAACTCACACATAAGATCATCTTACATGCAGCTAAACAACGTAATGCGAGTTATGTTATTCTTTTGTTTCCATAAACAATAAGCCTCTTGATCTCTTCTATGTTGAGCAGAAGTACCATCTTCAGGTTCAATCATATTATTTTCAAGGGTTTCTAGAACTTCTTGTTCCTCGAGATTATACTGAACTTTTCAATGCCAAATATCAAAATTATCACCGTTCAGTTTCTCACCCTTGTTCATTTTAGCTTTTATATTTTTTTATGCAGAAACCATATCAACTACAATATATAAACACAACAATGTATATAAATACTAGCACTTCAAAAGAAAAAAAATATACATTAACATCTTAAAGTTATGGCAAACTTAACTAAGTCAATGATGATGTGATATTGAGTATAGGATCGAAAGTTCGTAGTGCTTACAATCATCTTCCATACAAAATATCATATCATCATCACTTAATTATATGCCCAAAACATATCACATATGAGAATACACTAATCTCATTTATCAAAACTCCACTTAGTTAATACCATAACATGAAAAGTACATACACAAAAGTACATACACTATACTAAACATGGCAATGTGTTCATGTGTACAAAAAAATGGGACATCACAATGTGTTCAACATTTGAACATGAGACTCCATTCAATGTATGTCCCTTTCTGTCTATGCCAAAGCCCAATCTTACGCTCTGAAGATTTACGAACTGTGATAATGCAGCTGATCGGTGAATTCTGAGACGTATAATTTGTTCCTCTCTTGATGTGAGATCTTATGTAATACTCTCGTATTCTTCAGAGGTATAGTTTTCCATGATCTCTTCTTTATCTGCATTCCACGAGTCTAGCAAGGAATTGCGAAGAATTTTGCATATGTATATCTCAATTTCAATGCCATTTTTTGCACTTCGTTGTACATTTTACTTAAATATACTACGTGTTTAACCATGTTGTGATGTTGATTCATTTTATACTCATAAAATTCATAATACAAAGTATATGATCCGTCATAGTCTGGGTCCTAATCCATTTTTTGTACTAGCGTACAAATAATTTATATCATTCAAAAAACTTGTATCATCAAACTTAAGTTTAAATGCTAAACAATCCGATAACACAAAAACAACCAAAAAACAATTGCTCAAGTTTAAAGCAAATTCAATATAAAGATTCTGGAACTTAAGCCAACTCTATAAATTCCACCATATACACTCTTTGAAAATCTCAATCAATGTGAATTAGTCTCTTACACCGATTCACAAAAGAAAACACCGCGGATTGAGATTATGCAATTGATTACATTTTTTGTATAGATTGATAATTTATGAAAGCAAAAAAATGACGCGGTGGACTTCTCAACTAACCCAAAAAAATGCTTGATCAAGATAATTGTGATGAATTAAAAATGGATTAAATAGACTACACGGAAAGTGAAATGCATTCATGTCCAAGAAAAACACTTCTTCACATGTTATTTGATTTTTTTTCTTGGTAATTCAAACCAATTTATTGATTACATGATAAGAAATAAACATAAATAGTTTTGCAATAGAACAAAGTTGTACTAGATTGTATCTACCATGTATTTATTAAATCGATACTGCATTTGATTTACAATCCAAAAACGCAACCACCATGAAACAAATCGATAAACTGAAATGACAGAAATATAAACTGACAGCAAAAGATAAACTGACAGTAAAAATGATTTGATTAACAGATGACCATAATAATCCAATACAGTGTCTTGTGAAACACATTTACCTCAATCACAATCATAAATGCACGAAAATGTCATAATCATACTTCGATATCAATGTATAAAAATATCGAATCAATAATACTTATTTGATTACGCAGCGGAATTTTCAAAAATATCTGTTTTCAGAAAACATTTTATATCACAGATTTCAGAATCTATCAATACAAAAATTTCAACAGTTCAGAGTCCATCAATTCAAATATTCACAAATTCTTTAATTTTAAACGTTCACAAATTCAAACATTCATAAATTTTAAAGATTCAGAATCCATCAATTGAAACATTCACAAATTCTAAAGATAAAATAATATAAGTTCAAACTTAAGCAAATATAGTATTTTTCATCATCACTGAACTTTATGCGATCATGAAGTTGAGGGAGGATCTCCAGAATCCTATAAACACGTAAAAAAAATGAACAAAATTAGTATTAGTCTTGGAATAAACATAATTTATAATTACGTAAAATATATATTAGTGGTGGAATAAACATAATTTATGATCACCGCCGGAGAATGAGAACGAAGGATTTTGTGCAATTCTTCTAAACAAAAATATTACTAAAAGCAAAAATATTACGTATCGACACATGTTTCTCATAATTCTTTTAATTCTTCTATCAAAGGTTGCAAATACACGTCAATATTATTACTAGGAAATTTAGGCTCATGGATAAGAGTAGAACAAGCCACATCCAAGGAGGCAAATTATATGAAATCAAAAGAATAAGCCACATGCTATAACTAACACTCATTGCTCCAAATGGGTTGAAACTATCACTAGCCAAACTAGGTCTGACATTACGTGGTTTAGATGAGAATTCAGTATGTCTAGAGTCAAATGATTTCTAAGTAGTCTATGGTTTTAGACGACATGTATAATCTAAGTAACGTTCCTTTTAAAGGAAAGTAAGGTATCACTTTTGCAGCTTTTGGCTTCTTCTTCCTTTTTCCTTGAGATTGAGATGTACTCTCACACTCATTGATTATTCACCTTGAAGTACCACAAGTAGAACATGATTGTTCTTGTTCTTTGTCTTTCCAATATAATATGCAGTCATTTGGACAAGCATGTATCTTTTCATACCCAAGACCGAACTTTTTTATAATCTTTACAGGTTGCAGCTTCATAAATATATTTTTGGCAACTCCCATCCAGCTTTACGCAATAACTCAAGCAACCCCGATAGTGCCTCATTACTCAATCCATAAAGACACTTGAGGTGGTAGTGATGCACAATAAACAAGAATTTTGAAAAACTTTTGCATCCTAGATATAAAGTGTCATTACTATTTCTAACTAAGTCAGAGAAATTATTCACCTCTGTGTGTTGAGCATAATTTAGTTGCTCATTCATATTATTAACAGTTGGTTCTATTTGCAAATCTTCTGTTCCTCTCTCATTATCCACGACTCCGAATGCATCACGCAACAAGTCATGTATATTATCATCACAAGCTTCATACACAAATGTATGGCTCGCATTTCTTTCATTAAGCTGTTCTCTAACATGTATAACCAATGTAAAACTCATTACACACCAAATACCCATGCACACTCTCCTTATTCATCCTCAGTGTATTCACATAACATTTACATGGACACAAAATCTAATCCTCTACATAAACTCTTTCAAAAGAAAAATCAATAAACTCCTCAACTCCATTAAGGTAATCTTGTCTAACTCGAGATTTTTCAATCTAACTTTTATCCATATTAAAATCAATCTGAACACATTATAATAGATAGTTCAACACAATGAAAATCAAACTCACATTGAAATCAGAGTCACAAATTGAGGTACCTATTTGACTATTAATTAAATAAACTAAAAATTAGAAAAATCACAATAAACAATTAACTATATTCATAATTAGATTACGATAAACAAACTAACCATATTCTAACTTTGGCAGAAATGAACCAAAAGCACAATTTCTCTTTTTTAGATAACATAGCTAAGTATATATACTTTGTCACTCCCTATCTATATACTCCAATCAACATTTTGAGAATTTTACATAAATTTATAATAAAATAGTAACCAAAAGCACTATTTTTTTCTCATTGAATTTCATTTGATTCCACACAAAACATGACAAATTCCCATGATTTTTCTGGTAACTATTTGGTGTTGGTGCCACAAGAACTAGGTGCGTTTGATCTATTAAGCATCTTATGGAGTAAAGATATAGAGAGAAAAGCTTTTGTAAAAAGTCCAGAGGAAAGAGGTGAAGAGAGAAAAGCTTTTGGGCTAGAATCGAGTATGTACCTGTAGATCGTAGAGGAGCTCGCGGTGGGGGAGCTTGCGGTGGAGGAGCTTAGGGCAGAAAATCCCGGAGATTCGTGTAGCAAGTTGTAGAGAGAGAGAGAGAGATCGCGCGGGTTTTGGCGGAAGGAAAAATTAGGCATTTAAAGGTTATTTCACGACAGTTTTAAAACACCAGTTTAACATTCTTGTAGTGTGATTTGTTCACAACATCTCGGTTTTTGAGGGGTGGCTTCAAATTATTGGTGTGGGTTTTGTTTTTTGTTCCACATCAGTTATTTAATAGTTATGCTCTCTTAAATTTTTATATAAAATAGAACTTCAATCTCCTTTTTTGTAATGTATCAAATCATAATAAATATAGAGATATTTATATCAGACCTAAATATATTTTAATGCTCTATTTTAATTTATTGCTCAAAAAATCATCTTTCGAGACGTAAATAATACCAGAGACAAACCCATCAATTTGGATGCCTTCGGTGAATGAGATGGCCATGGAATCGACCCAACAGTGTGGGAACGAGATTACTTTGAAACGATTGAGAAAAGGGCGGTCAGGGATGGTATTCATTGACGTTGAACCCAATCTGTAATCGTTAAATAAAGATAGTTCACGTCACCAACAATAGTTCTCAAGTTTCTCCAACGTGGCGAATTGCCTCTAAATCTTTTATTTGGTTTCTTTAATTTGAAAATTACCAATTTAATTGTTAATAAATCAAAACAAGTTCCACATGTGACTGTTTTCTACTTTTCCACTTAATCTCATGCATGCAATAGCCAAGCCAAATTAGCTGGAAATGAGTTGTTCACAACATCTTGGTTGTTGAGTGGTGGTTTCAAATTATTAGTGTGGAGTTTGTATTTTGTCCCACACCGATTATTTAGTAGTCATCTTCTCTTAATTTTCTACATAAATATGACGTTTCTCTCCATTTTTATAATGTATCAAATCATAAGAGATGTAGAGATATTTGTATAAGACCTGTAAATATTATAATGCTCTATTTTAGTTGGGAAATTTTCTCCAATCCTCTGCAATTTTTTTTTTCTGATTTGCATAGTTTAAATAAGAGTCAATCTAGAGAAAAATAGAAAGTAAATAGATTAAATTAGTCATTTATGAAGTATAATGGTATATTTTATAAAACTTTAAAAATACAGGGATATGATTTATATTTTAACCATATAATAATTTGTATTGCAAAATAAATGTTATAAAATTTATTTAGATTATTTTAATATAATACAATTCAACATTCTCCGCGACAAACGACACTAGTGTTACTTATAAAGGCTGCTATGGTGACTAAACGTAGACGTGTGCTTGTGAGTTACATATATTGTTAATATATTTTTAAGTTGATCATTAGTGATCTTTAATTAACAAATGATAGATGATGAATGTACTACTAGGGCATGTCTGGTTTTTACTATCTTGTAGGACCATCGTAATAAAATTGATATCAATTCAATTAATGATAAAATATGATTATCATGTTTGATTGTTCGTGATAATTTATAAAATAATGTATAATAATTTAAGATTGTTATATTTTTTTATCCCAAAATAGGTTATTATTGAAAACTCATGAAGGTTTAAACTTTAAAACCTCCAGGAAAACAATCTAAATAGATGAGGCTACAAATAAATGTTGGGATAGAGAGAGTATCTAAAACATCAATGTTCTAACGCTAAGCTTAACAATATTGTAGCAACATAATTTATATTTCTCTTAACCCACCTAAAAGAATCTGACTCAAAGGAAGAACAATATTAGTATGTTTTGTATAAGTTAAATTTTAGAGTTAATATCATAAGTTAAACTTTATTTCAATATCAACTTACCCTCAAAACTATTTTCTTTCTTAATTCACCTTTCAACTTTTTTTTTATTCATCAACTTACTCTTTTTATTTTAAAATTTCGGCATAAACGCCGTTTAATTGATCACGCACTTATCAATGAAATACTAAATTTACCCTTCTTAAAAATCACCCACCCCTTCCCCCTTCCCTCGCGAAGCTAGACCCATCATCGCGGAGCCAATGGAGGTTAAACAACCAGCGGCTTTGTGAGCTTTAAGGAGGAGTACCCAAGTGAACTGCTTAGCATTCTTGCCTCTGCATTTTTCTCGGGCTCGACTCAGTGAATCAGTGATGAGGAAGTCATCCTCAGAAGGACCCTCGAGTTCAACCGTGGACCAGTTGGGACTCTCCATCTTGACGACCACCGGAGTTCCCTTGTGGCTCTCCTTTGCCCACCAATTGAACTAGGGTGTCATTTTTTTAGTCTAATCTCAAAATCCCAGTTCAGAGAAAACACTCAACCGCTAAAAAGAAAAGAAAAAACCAAGGAAAAAACCAAATTGGTATGACTTATAAGTTCTGTCTCATTGTCAGAATGGAAGCAGAAAAAAGATGAAAAATTAAAAAAAAAAAGAAGAACGAGGATGAGAGGGAACAGGAACGGTTGGGGGAAGGAACAGAACGAGACATCTCTAAATCACAGTGACATTCGGTGAGAATTATACAAGGGGAACTGTGTTTTAACAGAGGAATGACCTTGTGGTTGTTGAGCACAATACAACTTCCATTCATTTACAGCTTTTTTTTTCTTCCTTATAGAAAAGGCCTTGAAGGTAAATTAGAAGAGGACCCATCGAATAGAGAGAGAGAGATTAGCGGAAGGCGATGATGGATATTCTTCATCTTTATGTCTAGAAGGTTCACTAGACCTCAATTCAGCGAAAGGAAAAATGGTAGTATGCAACAGAAGCATCAATTCAAAAGCTACCTGTATAGTATTTTTTTAGTATGAAAAATTCTTTACGAACCAAAAAATAAAAATATTATGATTCACGTAAAAAAAATTTTAAAAAAAAATTACAGGAATATTTTTGATATTTTCTTGTATTTCGTGTAGCTATGTGTCTCGTAGATCTGTGCCTTTTATATGTTGTTACATATGTTCATATTTATAAACTTTCCACTAATTACATAATATAATCAAATCCCACAAAAAATGAGATTATCAGAATATTCTCCTAAAATCGAGCTTATCAACATTAACAATTAAGTAAATCTTGATCGTTTGATCAATTTAATGATCTTGATTAGGATCTCCTTGGATTACCACGTTGGCAAGTCATATACTTTGGTTTGATTGGTCTCTTCTACATAAATGCCTAGTTGATCCTATGGTCCTCGCTCTATCATCTATTCGATAAAGTTTTGGTATAGATCTTGTCACGTGTCATGTGAGATTTTGACTGTTCATTGACCCACGTTTCTGTTCTCATGCGCTTCTTGAGAATATGCGACATAGTTTTTCCAGATAAATTTTTTATTGTACATTATCAGTGGTGGTTTCTCCTTTTCTTTCTACTATTACATTCTTATGTTTCCATTTACAAATGCTTTGCGGTTGTCGAGCAACATTTTGGTCGATAATGATTACTTCTCCTTCATTTGTTGTTATGTCTTTTCGTTCTTTTCACTACGGGCTCATCGATAGAGTTTTTCCCGTTTTCTTCACTACGGGCTTATTGATAAAGTTTTTCACATTTTCTTCACTATAGGCTCATTAATAGAGTTTTTCCCATTTTCTTCACTATGGGCTCATTGATAGAGTTTCTTCCGTTTCTTCATTTTTCTTTTCTTTCTCTCGTACGTTAAGATCTATGACAATAATGTTGTACACGAACAATAACATAATAACTTATTGAAATGAGTAAGGAATGAGTGTACCACATCATAATTTCATCACAAGGGTTCAAGTTTGATGCCCCACGTTCATTGGTAGAATTTCTTATGTTCCTTTGCTACGGGCTCATTGGAGAGTTTCTCCAGTTTCCTTTGCTACAGGCACATTGGGAAGTTTCTCCCGGTTTCTTATTTTCTTTTTCTTTCTCTCGTTTCATATTTTTCCTTTGTTCTTCTGCTTCGACCTAAGAATCACTCTGTTTGTGTAATTTTTCTTCTATTGAATTTATTTTTGTTGTATTTCATTCTTTCTTCAAAGACTTAGCAAAATTTTTGGGGATCAATATCCATTCTTGTATCAACTTCAAGCCTTCAATTTTCCTTTGTAACAAAATCTATTCTTGTGACTTCGATCTTTGTTGAAGAATAAATATCTTTTCAGTTGTGAAATTCATTCCCTATGAAAAGATTTTATTTTATTTTTAAAGTAAAGGAATTATGATTTGTCCGCTCCTAAGGACTTAGGTTCAAATAAAGAACCATGACCCTGTGTTAATTCTGAGAGAATGACTTATGAATTGCCCACTCCTAAGGACTTAGGCTCAAATAAAGAACCATGACTCCATTTTTATTTTGAGATGATGACTTACGAATTGTATGTTTATGAGAACTTATGCTCAAATAAAGAACCATGGTCTCGTTTTCATTCTAAGAGAAAGACTTACGAACTACCCGCTTCTAAGGACTTTGGTTCAAATAAAGAACTATAGTCTCGTTTTCATTTTTTACATTCTGAGAGGACATATGAATTGATCGTTTCTGAGGACTTATGCTCAAATAAAGAACTATGGTCCCGTCTTCATTATGAGAGAATGACTTAGGAACTGTCCGCTCCCAAGAACTTAAGTTCAAATAAAGAACCATGGCACCATTTTCATTTTCTGCATTCTGAGAGGTCCTATAAATTGTTCGCTTTTATATACTTAAACTTTCGCTTGTTTTGATTTTCACATTTCTAGGAGAATGTTTTCCCGCTTCCAAGGACTTGGGCCACAAGACCGCCGATCTTGGTTTCCACATTTCTGAGAGAAGGTTTTTCCCGCTCCCAAGGGCTTAGGCCACAAGCACGTCAACCTTTAATTTTCATATTTTAGAGAGAATATTTTTCTCACTTTTAAGTACTTAGGTCACAAGAGCATCGAGCTTTAATTTCAACATTTTAGAGAGAAGGTTGTTCCCGCTCTCAAGGGCTTAAACCACAAGATGACCGACCTTTATTTTCACATTTCTAGAGAAGGATTTTCCCGCTCCCTAGGGCTTAGGTTACAAGACTGTCGACCTTTAATTTCTACATTTTAGAGAGAGGGTTTTTCTCGCTCCCAATAGCTTAGGCCACAAGACCGCCGACCTTGTTTTGTTTGCTTTGCTGTAGAAGATAGAGAGTTGACACTATGAATTTGTCTTGTAAGTTCGGATCAACTTTACTTTTAAGCAGTCTTAATGTATCGTGTCATAACTTTCTATAGGAAGCTCATAATTGAATTTCGTGAAATTCTCCAAGAAGTTGATTTTCATATGTTTCTGATGATATATGATTTGTCGTGTATTGGCTTCCAATTAATATAATTTAACTTTCAAAATTGACTATTCTACATAATCTGCTTTGAAAATTATTGTAACTTTTGCTCAGGAGCTATGAATCGAGTTCTGCAAATTTTTATCCATATATTTCTAATAATATATAAATCTTCATGCAATACTTTCCGAATCAACACATTTTAAAGATTAAATGTGAAAGATGTGAATAGCCTTACCTTTTTGAATAGTTTGTACAAAAAATTACTGTAACTTTTGATCAAAAGTTCTAAATTAAATTCCCTAAAATTATCTAAAAATTAGACTTCCATATATTTTTTATGATATTATATTTGTCATGTGATTCACATCCATCCGGTATAGTTTAATTTATGAAGTTGACTAATCTGCATAATCTTCATTTCTGAACAGCTTTAATGAAAATTATCATAACTTTTGTTCGGGAGCTCCAATTCTAGTTCTGTAAAATTATTCAAGAATTAGACATCCATATATTTCTAATGATATAATGTGTTATATAATACTATAAAAAATCGATACAGTTTAAAAATTAAATATCAAAAGCATGAATATGTTTACTTTCTTGAACAGCACCAACGAAAACTGTCATAACTTTTGATCGAGAGCTCCGAATTGATTTCCATAAAATTTTACAAAAGTAGACTTCCATATCTTTCTGATGATATATGATTTGTCATGTATTTCTCCTCCAACATTTACCGTTTTCCTTTTTCCCTACCCAATTCCGTACCCATAGTCGTTTCCCTTTCCGTTTCCGTTGCGGTTCCCATAGTCGATGACGTACCCATTTTTTGTTTCTGTATTTAGTTTCTGTACTCATAGTCATTTCCATTTCCGTTTCTGCAGCCAATGTTGTACCCGTTTTCCATTTCCATGTTTAGTTGTCACACTCAAGCTGTTTCCGTTGCCATAGTCGATGTCGTACCCATTTTTCATTTCCGTATTTGGTTGCAATACTCATAGCTGTTTTCATTTATGTTGTCATACCCATTTCTTTTTTTGTATTTAGTTTCCATACTTAGTTTTTGTAATAATGACATATAGAGAAATAATAATGACGTAAATGAAATATGCTAATAATAATGTTAATCGAATATACAAGGGACGAGTTTATCATTTTTCGTTTCCATTTCTACTTCTAACCCGTAGTCGTTTCCGTTTCTACTTTCAACATGTTTCCATTTTCATTTCTGATTTTTTTCCTGTTGTTGAGAGGACGTTTGATTTGGTTCTGAGCATTTTAAAGATAATAATTTAGAGAGATAATAAAAGAATAAAAACACCACGATTTACGTGAAAACCCTTAAAGGGAAGAAAACCGCGGGAACATTCTTGTATTCCATGCAGGTATTGTCTCGTGTGTATGTGCGTTTTGTATGTTGTTTCATATGCCTCTATTTATAAGTTTTTCACTGATTACAGAATATAATCAAATCCCACAAAAAATGGGTGAGAATATGCTACTAAAATCGAGTTTATCAACATTAGCAACTAAGTAAATCTTGATCGTTTGATCAATTTAATGATCTTGATTAGCTTCTCATTAGATTGCCACATTGGCAAGCCATGTACTTTCTTCTTATTGGTCTATTCTTTATAAAAGCCTTTTTGATCCTATGATTCTCGCTCTATCTTCTCTTCGATGGAGTCTTCGGTCTAGATAAATGGGTAGGGTATGGGTAATACCCAATATCCATTGGGTTATTCTAAAAAACTTGTACCTCCTCTTCCCATGCAACTCTGATTAAGGGCATTTTCTCCATCTCCGATGATTATCCTGAAGACAACAATATAAGTAGTGCAAATTATGGTGTGATTCTCATTTTCGCTCATGATTTTTTTTATTAGAACAAAGAAGAAATATATTAAGGAATGGAGAAAGTACATCAAGGTGGTTTAAAGCCACAAATAGAGAAGAGTTTATCCCTATTATGATGGCTCTCTCAACCCCGAGTATTTTCAGTGGGTTCGTAGTGACCAACTGCTTCTTAGTTGGATAAGGTCAACCATGAGTGATAGGGTGCTTGGCTTAGTCCTGCAATATGAGACCTCAATAGGACTTTGGCTTGCTCTAGAATGAACCTACACAAGCAGATCAAAAGCTAAGTTACTAAGCCTAAAAAAATCATTGTACTTCACAAGAAAGGATGATAGAAATATATTAGACTTATATATATGTTATTAGAACCATTGGAGACCAACTCCTAGTAGCAGGTGATGCTATAAACGAACAAGATCTTATCCTACACATCTTAAATGGTTTGCCAGCTGAGTTTGACCCCATAGTAGTGAATATCACTTCTAGTCCTGATAACCTCACAATAGAGGAAGTTCAATCACTGTTGCTCATCCATGAGTTGTATGTGCCAGCAAAGAAGAACTCAAGAGCACTAACTTGCACTGTTTAGCTGTACAATGAATCTACACCTGTTTCAACTATAACTAATACTAATGACTTTTATTCCAAGAAAGATGATATTTTTACTCTTAGAAATTCTCTTATTCCCTCTGTAACTTCTTCTTGTGTATTAAACTCATCATATAAGTTCAATAAAAATATCTTTGGTGCTCCATCTGTCTCTAAGCTCAATACACCTATGTATGTACATTTTTCTGCTGCTGCATCTAATGATTTTAATATCTGTCATTTAAAATTAGGTCATTTTCTACTAATGTTGTTAATACAATACTTAGTCAACTTCATTTATCGTCCTTGTACAACTCTCACTCAGTCTGTTCTGCTTGCCAATTAGGTAAAAGTCATAGGCTCACTCACTCTATCTCGTACCTGTCACAACTCAGCCATTGGAACTCATTCATTCAGACCTATGGGGTCCTACACCACTGACCTCAAATGGATATAGATATTACATACACTTCTTACATGATTTTTTCAGGTACACTTGGATATTTCCTCTTAAACTTAAGTTTGATGCATTTAAGACTTTTCTTCATTTTAAGGCCTTAGTTGAAAAATAGTTTGGTTTCCTCTTAAACTCTCAATTTTTCTTCACTATACCAATGTCTATACGGTACTACATCATATTATCATTTTCTTAAAGCATTTGTCTGCGCATGTTACCCTCATCTAAGACCTTACAATACACATAAGTTGACTTTTAGATCTGCATTATGTGTCTTTTTTGGATATTCATCAAGTCATAAAGGTTACCTATGCTTACATCCATCTGGTAGATTATTTATCGTTGTTAATGTCATCTTTGATGAGCATAAGTTTCCTTTTCTTCATGGTTTTATGCATAAGTCTTCTCCCGTGACTGGTGTAATTCCTGCTTTGTCTTCCTAGTCAATTCCTTCACCGCCACTAACATTACCTGCATGTTCTTCTTCTTCCACTGGCTTAACTACTCATGCAAGCTCCATCTTAAGGTACTATAGTATCTCCCCCACTTTGTGTTCCTACTTCTTCACCTGATTCTATGCCAACTCGTCCACCTCAGTCAGTTCCTTGTCTCAGCCCACTATCTTATTTCAGTCAACCACCGCACCTCTGGTCAATTCTCAAGCTGTTCTTCCTTCTTCTACTATGAATGTTCATCCAATGGTCACGAAAGCAAAGTCAGGGATCAGAAAACCTAAGGTTTATGCTACTATTTTTTCTCAACCTACTCACACAGAACCAAAGTCTGTTATCTAGGCCTTGGCTGACCCTCACTGGCAAAGATGCAAGCTGAATTCTCTGCTTTCCAACTCAACAACACATGGACCTTGGTACCCCTTCATCCCTCTATGAATATAATTGGAAATAAATGGTTATTCAGGCTCAAGCTTCACCCAAATGACACCATTCAAAGGAACAAGGCCAGGCTGGTAGTAAAAGGTTTCCACCAAACACCGGGGTTAGATTATGCAAAACCTTTAGTCCAGTGGTAAAACTAATCATTGTCAGACTTATTCTCACTATTGCTATCACAAACAAATGGCCTATTAGACAACTGGATGTTAACAATACGTTTCTCCATGGTAATATCTCAGAAATAGTGTAGATGTAGCAACATGTTGGGTTCACTAACTCCTCAAGGCCAACCTATGTTTATAAGCTCAATAAGACTCTCTATGGCCTCAAACAGGCCCCTCGAGCCTGGTATGACAAGCTCAAGTTCACCTTACTTCACAAAGGTTTCGAGGTTGCCAAGTCAGACATTTCCTTGTTTATTCTGCATCACTCTGACATAACGATTTACCTACTTGTGTATGTAAATGACATACTGATTACGGGCAGTGATTCCAAGTACATTATCAATCTTACTGTATCTCTTCATTTAACATTTTCATCGAAAGATCTTGGTTCTCTCCATTACTTTCTAGGCATTAAAGTCACCACCTCTCCTTCTAGTATGCACTTGTCTCAAACTAGGTATATTGCTGACCTGTTGCACAAAACTCAAATGGAATCTGCCAAGCCCTGTCCAACTTCTGTCACTGTCTTAACTAAGCTCACCAAGGATGGAGGTGTCTCACTCTCTGACATTTCACAATATAGGAGTCTCAGTTGGGCACTTCAATATGCTACTATAACCAGGCTAGATATTGCCTTCATAGTCAACAGGTTGAACCAGTATTTACACTGCCCCACTTCTCTTCATTGGCAGGCATGCAAAAGACTTTTAAGGTATCTAAAAGGTACTCTTCATGAAGGCTTACTTCTCAAGCCAGCCTATTCCTTCAACTTGGAAGCCTTCTCTGATGCAGATTGGGCTAGTTGCTCCGATGATATCAAATCCACTTGTGGCTATGCTGTGTTTCTTGGATCCTCTCTACTATCTTGGTCCTCAAAGAAGCAATATGCTGTAGATAGAAGTAGCACAGAGTGTGAGTATCGGGCCTTAGCTCACACAACTGCAGAAATTACTTAGATTCAGTCTCTCCTTCGTGAAATACACTGTCCTCTCTCTTCTACATCAGTTATTTGGTGTGACAATCAGGGTGCTGCTTCCATATCCTCTAATCCATTCTCTCATACTTGAACTAAGTATATTGAGAATGATGTCCATTTTGTAGTGGACAAGGTTCTTGTAAGGCAGCTGGACATTCAGTATATACCATCAACTGAGCAGGTTGCTGATCTATTTACCAAAGTCCTTTCTGAACAGCAATTCACCTATCTGAAAAACAAGCTAAATGTGGCTAACTCCCCCTTTAGCTTAAGGGGGATGTTAAGGCAATAAGCTAAAGTAGTGCCACGTGTTCTCTTTTAGCCTTCTCAGCTCATGACTCAGCTTCTCTTACCTCACTGCCAGATCATCTTTGGTTGTTAAGAAAAGCATTGTGCTCTCTCTCGTGCTCTTTGGTGTGCTCTAATGGTTGCTTGACAAATTCCTGCTCTTGCTAACAAACTAGATTCTTTTCCTTTTCTCTAAGTTTTACTGCTAATATATAAATTTGGTACTAGTCTATTATTGTTATGATAATTTCTCCAGTGATTGAATATGATACCTAAATCAGTGATCTTCTTCTTCTTCTTCTTCTTCTTCTTCTTCTTCTTCTTCTTCTTCTTCTTCTTCTTCTTCTTCTTCTTCTTCTTAAGTTCAACTATCTTGATCCAACCAGAAGGGGGAGCAGACTAGTGATACCCAAAAACAAGCAAACTAGAAAAAGACTTAAGACTTGAAGTGAACCGGGAAAGATATAGGTTCAAAGAACTACAAGCCAAAGTCTTAGAAGCATGCAAAATAACCGAAGATATCATCAAATTATTAATCACACAGTCATGAGAAATAGGACCTAAAATCAAACCATAATTGGCATGGATAGATACATGAGAAGAATCAGAAACCGGCCCAGAAATAACAACATACATATTAAGGGGAACATTATTAGGACAAAGCAATAAATCATCAATATTAGGATCAGGGAAAGGAGAATAAAAAAGGAAAGGGAGACTATTGGCATTACAATGGTTAGAAAAATAAATTAGAGCTTGGTTAACAATAAGATGAGGATTAACATGTTTCCCTTAAAAAATAAAGAGATTTCTCTTTTTCCAAATGAACCAACAAAAGCAACGAAAAAAAAGAATCATGATCAAACTACTATCAGGATGAGATTTGAGATCCAAAAATCTATCAAACAACTAATCATTAAAATTATACTTATATTCATCAGGGATTGTCAAATGAAAATGAGAGAAACCAGGTAGCTTTGGCCCAATTACGGCCAAAGAGAAGATGGTCAATAGACTCATTATTTTCACAGATTGGGCAACAACTATCAAATATGATATTCCTAAAGCATAAATTACTTTTAGTGGAGAGATAGTTGGATAAAACTCTCCACATGAAAATTTTGATTTTCTAAGGAGATTTAATATGCCAGAAATCAGGCTTGATAGCATAAAAAGTAGAGGCATTAAGACCTAAAGAAGAGAGCTTACCATAAAAATAACTTTATAACCAGATTTAACACTGTAGATGTCATTCTTATAGAATGGTCAGATAGGCACACCTAGCAAGATGAATAGATAAGATTTTATGCATAATCTCAGGGAAAAGATGAGAAATAATGTCCCTATTCCAATTAAAACCATTACTTGAAATAAGGTCAGAAACTTTATTAAAGCTATGACTTTTAAAGGTAGAAATAGAGTCACAATTAGGAATCAAGATATTATCCCAAATGTCAATGTTGCTATCATTACCAAATCTTCATAAAGCATATTTATTAATGATGTCATTGCCATGACAAATATTTTTCCAAACCCAAGAGCTATTTTTACGACAGTTAACATGAAGAAAATCAGAGTTAGGACGGTGCAAACCCTTAAGAATCCTGGAGCAAAGACTATTGTGATTGGCATAAATGTTCCAAGCTTGTTTTACTAAGAGAGAAGAATTGAAAGCTTCAAAATCTCTAAAATCTCTAAAATCTAGCCCACATCTATCTTTAATTATATTAAGCTTATTCTAATAACACCATCTTATACCTCTATTATCGGAATCATGCCCACCAACAATTAGAAATAGCATACTAAAGCTTCTTACAAACAGATTTAGGAAACCTAAAAATATGCATAGCGTAAGAAGGCAATGACTTGTCAATAAGTTTAAAAGAACCTTTTTACCCCCTAATGACAACAAACTCGAATTCCAACTAAAAACTTTAATATCCATTTTCTCAAGTAAAGAGGCATACAAAGCAGATTTGGAAGAAGTCCAAACAATAGGAAGACCAAAAGAAAGATCATGGTTAGATTTAGTAGGAAAATTAAGAATGCTGGCCAAATAGTTTCGCTTAGAAGAAGGAACATCCTCGCTAAATCACACACTTTTCCTATTATTAACATTTTGGCCAGAAGCATTACAATATTTAAAAATATATAAATTAACGTTAAAACATGATTTATTATTAGCCTCATAAAATAATAAACAGTCGTCAGCATAAAGGAGATGAGAAATAGGAGGGCATGATCTTTTCATAACAAAAGGATCAATTAAACCGTTATTAGTGAACTTATGCAAAGTACAAAATAAATAATTGACAATAATAATAAACAGATAAGGAGATAGGGGATCACCCAACCTAAGGCCTCTTTAAGGCTGAAAAGGAGCCACATGGGCTGCCATTAAGAATAAGCTTGTAATTAATAGACGACACACATACCATAATTCATTTTACAACCAAATTACTAAAACCAAGTTTAAGAAGAAGCTTTCTAAGAAAGAGCCTATCCATTCTATCAAAGGCCTTAGTCATATCAGATTTTATAGCAAGAATACATTTCCTACCTCTTTTCCTTTTTTTAATGTGATAAAAAACTTCTTGAGCAACTATAATGTTATCTTGAATGAACCTCCCACTTACAAAAGTAACTTGATTTTCAAAACTAAAAGAATAGAGGAAATGTTTGATTCTATTAACAATTATCTTAGAAAAAACTTTATAACTAAAGTTACACAAGGCAATGGGCCTAAAATCAGAAGGTAATTCAGGCTATTAATCTTAGGGATTAAAGTTATAAAAGTCTCATTAACTGAATTAGGAAGATAGCCATTACCAAAGAAGTCAAGGGCAACATTACAAAGGCCATTAATGATCTACCAAATCCAATTATTTTGGTAGAAAAGCCCTGACATCCCATCAAGGACCAGGAGCTTTCTCACCACCAAGAGAGAAAACAGCATGCTTTACATCAACAAAAGTAATAGGCTGAGAAAAAATGTTATTAATATTATCATCAATAGCAAGATTAACATGATCAAGGACCCAATTAACATCAGAAGTAGGCTCCCTAGCATAACTATCTTTTTAAGCAAAACACAAGCAATATCATAATCACTTTGCACCCAAAAACCAAAATTATTTTTAAGCCTTTTGATGTAGTTACCAAATCTTCTTTTAAGAACAGATGAGTGAAAATAAGCAGTGTTTTTATCACCATATCTAGGCCAGTGTTTTTTTAATACTCCAGTAAAGCTCTTTTTTCCAAAGCTTACTTAAATTATCCTTGATATGAGACTTCTTAAGTATGTGACTGTCAATATCATCATTAAGATTACTCATTTCATTTTTAAGTGTAATAATTTCTTCTTTTAAGATTACCTATGTGGTCCTTATTCCAACTTCTAATCTCATTCTTAATTTTAGAGATGAAGTTGGCCATATACCTCTAGGTTTAGTAACCATATTTATAACTTTAGTGAGCATAAAAAAACCCATTTTCCTCATGTCATTTAGGCTCATATTTAAAGGATTTTCTAGCATGAGAAATATGATTATCCAGACAGAGAATGAGCATATTATGATCAGAACCTATATTAGGAGGAATACTGACATCAATATGAGGAAATTTATTAAGGGTAGCCTCATTAATTAGGACATTATCAAGCCTTTCTTGGATGAAATTAGGACCATACCTATTGCTCCTCCATGTTCCTCCATGTGAAGAAATTATCCTTTAGCTTTGAGATCAAAAGTATCATGTTAGTGAAATTTCTAAAATCACTAGCACTCTTGTGAACAACAAGCCTACTCCCAACTTTCCCATGAGAAAAAGCTAGCTCATTAAAGTCCCTAGTAATAAACCAAGGACTGGAAGAACCTAGATTTTTATTAGGGGTGTGCACGATTCGGTTCGGTCGGTTAGTAAAGCATTTTTGTAATCGAACCGAATTCACCGGTTATCTAAAATACTGAACCGAGCCGAACTGGTGTAATCAAAAGAATCGAACTGAATGAAACCGAAATGAACGGTTTGTTTTCGATTACTTGTAACCGGTCGGCTATATTTATAAATTTTTTAGAAAAAATAGCAAAAATCATTAAATTAAAAATATCAACACTCAACACAATTAAAATATGTATGTCTAATTAATAATTATGTCTCATTTTTAATAATATATGTCTAATTTGTAGAGCCATTAAATAATATTATCATCCCTACTGCCATTAACAAAGGTAAAGAAACCAAAATCATTAATCATAACATCAATAACATTTGTAGAGCCATAAATAATATTAACAGAGATAGAACTATTCCAAAAAACAGAAAGACTACCGAAAGACCAACATGATCGATTATAAAGGGATAATAAAAAATTTAAAGTTCTAGAGAATACCTCAGCTCTGGACTTCTTCATTTTAGTTTCAGGTAAGCAGATCAAGTGGGGTTTGTAAAGATGACAGCATCTTTAAGAGCAAGAACTGTCAAAGGGTTCCCCAACCCTTAACAGTTCCAGATAATAAGCCACCATTGCACCAACATTAACATTGTGGTAAGTTTCCACGAGTAGCTCTTGAAGATTTAGAATTCCAGTCGTTTCTTTCTGTTTTAGCCCTCTTAGCACCAATTACCTCATTGATTTTCAGAATGGTCTCCTTTTTATTAACTTCCCTTTACCCTGACTTCTCCTATTCAGCATCTTGAGACTCTCTTTTGTAGTAAATCTGAACTCATGATTGTCAAGGTTCTTCTGTTGATATCATCTCCAAAGAGCTTCTTTCAGAAGGAGAGTTTGTAGTTTTTTTTAGACAATTAAATTTCATCAATTTTATAATTTTATAATCAAATTAAGTTCAATGAATTGAATGGTGAAGCTAAAAACTATAAAATTTATAATTGAATCAAACCATAATTTATCAATGTTACAATAGAATAACAATAAAATTAATCACTTTTGTAATCAAGTGGAAACGGAATTAATTTTTTTTATAACAAAACTAAATAGTTTTATAATCGAAAATCAAACTAAAATTCATCAAGTATACGATTTAACAAAACTGAATCGTCAATTTTATAATCGAACCAAAATAGAATTCATTATTTTATCATCAAATCAAACTGAATTATCAATTGAATAACTAAAACTAAAATTCATCAATTATAATCAAATCGAACCAAAGTTCATCAATTCAACATTTGAATAACACTAAAATTCATCAATTCTACAATAAAACGGAATTAAAATTCGTCAATTTTACAATCAAACTAAACTGGATCATCAATTTTATAATCGAATAACCAATTATAGTTCATTAATTATACAATGGAACTAAATTGGATCATCAATTTTATAATCGAATAATCATACTATCAAAGTAACTGAATCGTCAGTTTTATAATCGATTAGCCAAACTAAAATCCATCAATTTTATTAGGTTTATTTATGATGAAAATTATTGTTCAGCCTGTCAATTTGGAGTGAGAGTAAATTTAACAGAACCGTTGATCTTCATGGTCATAGTTCAGTGAAAAGAGACAAGTAAATGATGAAAATAGAAATGTTAGTTAAATAAAAAAATAGTCCTTTGTTTCCAAAACAAAAAAGAAAAATAATATATATATATATATAAAAGTACATGTTGGGTACCCATGTCTTAATAGTCGTTTGATACCCATGTCTTAATAGGTATTTGATACCCATGTCTTAATAGGTATTAGTTCCACCCACTCATTTAATTTAGCGAGTGATAGGTAGAGTATGAGTAGTAAGAATTTAACATGGCTGATTAATGGGTATACACATACTCTATCCAAACCCACACATTTTCATCCCTATTCTGGATATGAGAGTGCGATTTGTATCGTTTATTAGCAGCATAATGTTTCGGCTATGGCAGTAGAGGTTTCTTCAGTGGGTGTTTTTTCTAATCATTGTCTTCTTTTCCTTATCTTGTTTGTTTCTCGTGAAAATGTAGATTCTTTACTGTTCTTGCCTTGGTTTGTCTGAGAAAATTTATACCTGTATTGGCTTCTTTTTAAAACTCATATAATTTCTGTCGCTAAATTTTTCTTTCCTTCCCATTAAGTGATTAGATAGAAACTCTCAGATTATGAAGGCGAGAGGAGAGAAGGGTGATCGAAGACGAAGAAAGAAGAGAGAGATAGACATGTGGGGTATGTGTGGAAGATTTTCAGCATGACACGCTTGCTTTGAATAAAATTACCCAATGTCCGTTAAGGAAATCACGTATCACTTTTATTTATTTTTTAAACGGAAGTGATGATATGGATATCTGTGAAAGAATTTTTAAACATTAGAATAAATAATTACGGCCATTGTTGATTGAATAACAGACTAGGTCGAACAAATAATATGTTAATAATTTATTAATTTATGTTTTAATAATTATTAAAATGATATATTAAATTAACTTATTAAAAATTGATATGTCATCTAATCAATTAATATTTTTTCTACAACTTGATCCATCTACTAAAATTACTCTAACGAAATAAGAACACCATGTTTTAGATTTAGCTTGTTGACTATCAATCTGGACTGTTCGATAAACTTTTGTCAATCTTGACTTCGAACCAAATAAAAAGAATATTTTTTTTTGTTTTCCAATTGACCTAATTTGAATTGTTGAAAACTTGTCAGATGATTCAGGTAACATAAACCATTTCCCTTGTGAACGACTCACTATGTCTTTCCTCTTCAGTTCCAATGAATTACAGAGATCATATGTATAGATGATCTAGTGAGTTTCCTCAATCCACTGGCGTGAATTGTGCATTTTTTAGTTCATCAAGTATTTTTTTAGACAAACAAGATTCAGTAATCACCAAAGACGGATTACAACCACAGTATCATGTTATGAAACTTCCTTTAAACATGGAGGAAAATTTCTAGCCTAAACAAACTATAATTTAAAAACTTCAAAAACCATTACAGATAGGTCATAAAGGATTTGCAGAAAAACTTTTTACAGTTGGAGGGAGGTTAGAGTATCATCTATAAACAGTCCGTTGCAATATAATACCTGTAAATTTGAGTCTCAAAGTCTTGTAGTTCTGAGAGACTGTTAAAACCACTAAAAACTCTCACATATAAGGGGAACAAAACTATGGATAAAAATCTAAGAAATAAAACCACCATTGATCATAATCTAGGAGACAAAAACATAGTAAGATAAAATAGATTATTGAAGGCAGGAGAAAACGAAAGGAAACATCACCGTAGAGCGAGATCAAGAGGACCTCTCCCTTCTCGGTGAAGAAAATTTAATGGAGTTTAAAAAAATAACGGTTGAATTAAGTACTTTCATACGGAGAAATACTGAAGATGATAGTTCTGAGAAAATGGAGTTAACTAAATAGCGAGAAAAATTTATTGAGGGTTATAGCAAGTTGCATGAATCATGCATAGATGATCCGGAGGGTTAGAGAGATCATATGCTTAGATTATTTGGTGGGTTTCCTCAATCCAATTGAATGAATTGTGCATTTTGGCACATCATGTACTTTTTTAGACAAACAAGATTCGTTAATCAAAAAGAGGGATTACAATCACTAATGGCATCATGTTGTAAAACTCCCTCTAACTTGCTTCAACAAACTATAACTAAAAAACTTCAAACACCATTATGAATAAGTCAAAAGATTTGCAGATTTTTTTTAACAATTAGAGGGAGGTTAGACTGTCATCTGTAAACGATCTGTTGTGATATAATATCTGAAAATTTGAGTCTCAAAGCCTTGTAGTTTCGAGATATTACTAAAACCACAAAAGAAACCGTCGCATATATGAGGGGACCAAGACCATTGATAAAAATCTATGAAAGAAAACCATCATTGATCATGATCTAGGAGATAAAAATAAAATAAGACAGAGCAAAATATCAAAGGTAGGAGAAAACAAAAAGAAACATCACTGTAGAGCGAGATCGAGAGGACCTCCTTTCTCGGTGAAAACAATTACAACGGAATTTGAGAAGATAACTGTTAAATCAAGTATTTTCATGCAGAGAAAGATTGAAGATGATAGTTTCGAAAAATAGAGGTTGCTAAAGATTCAGAAAATTTTGTGTACAGTTATAGAAAGTTGGCGCATCATGTAGTTGTTGGCCAAGTTACTCCATTCTTTTAATCTTTTTCAAAAAAATAAAAAATAAAAGAATATTTAAAAAAATAAAGAATGGAATAAGCCATTTAGGGATCTGAAGTATCAACCACTTGTGATTCTGCCTTGGTTTGATTTCTCAGCCAATCTCTCTTTCTTTACCACCAAAAGATATCTCCTCCTTACAAGTCCTTCCACTCTTCAAAATCGCACCACTCAAGGAAAAGCTACCATAAAAGCCTACACTTTTCCTCCCACTCTCTACCCATCATATGGAAAGCAATACTATAGAGTAGCATTTAAAAACATGAGCTCACAAAATTACAAGTCCAAACAAAACTTTAACTTCATATTCACTTTCAACTTGTTTTCTTCTCTTTCAGTCCTATCAGATACAATTACAATCATCTAAATACAACACACCACATAACTACTATTTACCAAGCGGGCAAACATTTAATAACAAACTAATTCATTACAACTAGTAGCTAAAATCCGTGTTAGTACATAAAGCTCACTCTTTTCAGACTGTAGTAGAACACTGATTCCCCTGCTTTGAATTTAATGGTCCTGTTGGGAGAGAAGGTCCAAAGGGCATAACAGCAACACAATTAACATTAAATCGGTAACGTCCAGAGACCCAAGTCCCGACCTTCCATCGAAGCCGCCCATTGACTTTCATATTCAAAACTAAGTTTCCGGCTGTCTGATCACGCCCAACTTCATAACCGAAAGATGAAGCTACGGGTAGCCCTGTTCCGACCAAGGAAGCTGTTAAGAGATTGTTATCTTGATGTCCTTGGTAAAAAGGAGGAAGGGAGGTTGGAAGAGTAATCTCTTGTCCCTTGTAAGCAGCATATACATTAAGCTCGTCGTAGTAAATGCCGACTTTCTGATTCAGGTTTTCGGAAAGCAGAGTAAGTTGGATGGAGGAGTTGAGAAGGTGAGGACCTGAGAAATTGAGTTGGTATAGGTTAGCCTCTTTGAGGGAGAACTCAGGCTTTGTTGGGTGTAGGATAAGCCAGATAAGTAGTATTAATGAGAGAACTGAGGTGAAAAATCCAGAAAATATGAAGAATAGCTTCTTGTGAAGCTTGTCAAAGTTCAATCCTTGCTTGGCACAATGTTGGGGAGATTTGATGAAGACTTGAGACATTTGCAGGAGAGAGAGAGAGAAATAGAGAGAGAGGGTGAAGAGAGAGAGAGAGAGACAGAGAGGTATAGAAGGCTAAGATAAGAGGGGGATGGTTATAATATAAAGGGAGAGATAAAATCAGAAAGCAGCAATAATTCAGCTCTTTACTGCTTTTATCTGGCAGTTTCTGCTTATAAGCTTGTAACCTCTGAAATGGACCCCTTATTACTATGATTAAGAGTCTATAAACTAGCAATAGAACCAATTAAGGTGGACCACACATAGTTCACAGTTCACCACCTTGTCAATGTAGCAAAATTTATAAGTTTCTAAAACGAGAAAGACAACTTGAAGTGGAACAAGCTAACCCTTTCTTAAAAAGCTTATAAGATTGATAAATGTTCATAATATATCAGCTAGCAGTTTCAAAAGTTGATGGATGGATTGAGCAAATTTCAAAAGAGATTTGTGGCAAAGTCTACTAATTTTTATGACCTTATCTTTTTGTCATTATTGATTGGGTGCTTTAACAAATTTCTAACTTACAAGACTCTTACCATTATCAAACGAGAAAGATCAGAAAAAGAAGGGTTGTCCATGACAATGATGTGTACCATCATTAATTGCTAGACACATCTGTTAAATTTAGTCTAAAATGCCTAATCAATTCAACTTTGTGGGAAGATAAGGGTGTTTGGTCTTTCTTTTAAATTTAATATTTGTAAAGTCTAACACTTGAAAAATATAAGTTTGTAGGTTCAATTATGAAATGTAACGACAGTTTCCAAAACATAAAGAATAGGTGTATTGGTAAAAATAATTTTTTCTTTTGACCATTTTGCATCACACAAGTAGGAAGTGAATATGGTTTACATGGCAAACAAGTAGGGACACCCATAATTCAGCGGGTCCCAAGTCTTCTTATGGGAATCTCATCTCCACATCATGATTTATCAGTTTCAAGCACTAAGCAACCTGAAAAAGTCATGCAACTGGCTTTAAAATATTGTCTATACACATTTTCATATTTGCTTACATGTTTTATATACTAAGTTTGATGGGGAAAGCAGAAGATACGGGTATATCTGTGAATTATGATACTAGCCGGAATCTGAGAAGGGGGCCCCTTTAAGAATAAAGCAAAACATTAACACCTTTTCGAAAGACTCACAGGAGATAGAGTAGCCGTAAACCAATAGCTAAAAGTCTTTCTAGTTGATTGGAAATAAGTTAAATACAGTGGAACCCACTTGTGAATTTAGAGTTATTCAGATGCACATAATGCTTGTACTGATCGATGGTTGACAACTCTATACAGTGAGTTTCTTTCTACAACATGAACTGTTAACCAGAGAGTGGAAAAGGAATTTACTTGTGAAGGCTTTTTCGAAGGGAGAAATCACCAGCTTCTTAGCAGTTACTTGAGAAATCACCAGTTTCCTGTTGAAGATTTCAAGTTGAGCGGTGCTTCTCGGTCTCGTCTGTCGAATATGAAGACCATCAGTGTTGAAAATAAGTCAAGTGTCATCACATTCAGATTTAGGCAATCAATCCAAGTTTGTTGGATTGCTCTCATCACGCTCTGCCAAAGAAGTTCTTCTTTGATTGAGAACTATGGGGCCCTTATAAGTATAATTTAGGTGGTGGGGAGAGGGGACAAAGGTTTGAAACTTGCGGTAGGCTTTTCTTTCTGCTTTTGAATTACTTTTCTTCGGTCATTATTGAGCCTTGCAATCATAAGCAAATTGGATTTACCATAATATTATAGTGACTTCTCATGAGAAAATTGCTTATTACATTTACATAGGAGCATAGATGGGCATATTATCTTTAACACTACTGATAACAGAAAAAAATATTAGAACAAAAATATATAGGACTTTGTGATCTCCTCTCGCTTCTCTTTGGCATATGCATGTAGCAGAGTGGTAGAGGATGGTAGTTTTACAGTCTGGTCCCACAACTTCTCATTTTAATTACATAAAAGAAACTAGTCTGGAACTGCAAGAATATTTTACCATTACCTTTTCTATATGTTTGTAAATTTTGTAGCAGATTTGCTTACTCGTGTGTTAGAGTTATTAGACTACGGTGGAAAAGAAAGAAAGAAACTGAAGTTCAATCTTCGGTTGAGAGCGTGTAGAAAGTGTAAGCTCTGAAGAAGAGCCAGTAAAACCATCATCAAATCTACTAGATTGAGCTCTTATGTTAGCCCTTAAAGATTGCTTTTTGCAGTCTCTATAAAGAAATCCTACATATCAGATGATGAACGTTTTTTTCAGTTTGCTCTGTTAATTGCTTAGTTTTTGTTTTTGCTGTACAATTTGCGAATATGTTCAAGGCTTGTGGAGTCACTCATTTTCCGGGGTTTTTCCTTACTGGTCTATTTCTTATAATAGATTACCACGTGCTGTAAAAGTATGGCTCTGATATCAATTAGGGTAATTCTGTTTCCTGAATTCTGACATCTTCAAGGAGATGATGGATTTCAATCTAGTTCTCGATCTTGTTTGAGATTGTTCGACGAACAGAAGAGGGAAGATCTTGAGGAGAAAAGGAGGAGGCAAGACAAACAGGTTCAAGTCTTGTAGAGTCACTCATTTTCTGGGATTTCTCCTTACTGGCCTATTTCTTATAATAGATTACAAAGGATGGGAGTAGCGTTATCCGATGTGTCAGACTCTGAGGAGGTGGCGAACTCAGATGAGCAGCTGGCTACGTCGGAGGAGTATGGTAAGACATATTGAGTGCCCTCATTGCAGCTAACTTATTCTTCCACAACAGATTCAACATCTTCACCGTCTCTGAGGAGAAGCATTGTTTGTAGATGTTAGAACATCTGAATATCTCTTTTGGTTTTTTGAGGACAACTTTTTGCAAAATGTCCTTTTTGACCACAAATGAAGCAGTTTTCAGAATAAAAAGATATAAGTGTTTTTCTCTCATAGCTTTCTAAGTTCTTCCTTCTTCTCCTTACTACCTTGCTCTTGTAATAGCTTACTTCTGGCTGCTAAAATTCAAGTATGCTCTACACTTGCCCTTCACACAGGGATCCTGTGTATCAGAAAGAATTAGGCTGTGATATGAAATGATACTCCACTATGCTACTCTGAGTTGGTTTAGTTTCATGAATATTTTCATAGGTCCTAACTGCGGCTCCCTAAGAGGATGGTTGAGCCTTACCTGGATATTGGAAGTATGCATCAGATTGATCAACTGAGAATCGTATAGCTAAATTTTTCAATCCCCTTTTTTACTGCTAGGATCTCCTTATAGGTTGCATGATAATGCTTTTCAGAGTCTTTAAATTGTCCACTAGCATATCCACAATAAAAACGTTTGCCCTTATCTTCTTCAATGAGGATGGCCCCCCAATGGTCATCATTGGCATCCGTCTGTAGGATACGCAATCCTGTGTCAGGAATCTTTAATGGATTAGGATTTTAGGCAAGATCTTTAAGGGCTTGGATCGCCTTAGTCTGGGCAGGGCCCTAAGATGGGGGACTCTTTTTGAAAAGTTTGGACAAGTGGCTGGTGTAGGTGGCCACATGAGAGATAAAATCTCTGAGATACTTAATGATGCCAAGTAACTGTTGGATTTGTTTGACTGTTAAATCAATATTGGGGAGTTTGAGCAATTCGATGGCGATATGGGGACCTGGTTGAAATCTGCCATCTTCAAAGATCATACCCATAATATATCTTTTCCTGGAAAATCACTAAAATGGGATAATAAGAGTTGATGAGAAGACGAATCTTCGGAGAAGAGCAGAATGTCATCAATGTAAACCAAGGCACTGTGCAAAATAGGCTCAAACATTTGTGTCATGGCCTTTTGGAAAAGCGAGGGTGCGACTTTTAGTCCAAACACCATTACGGTCCACTGGTACTGAGCATTCGGTATACAGAAAGCAGTCTTATACCGGTCCTCAAGATGAATGCATAACTGCCAAAGCCCAGCTTTAAGGTCAAACTTGGAAAAAATCTTGGCCCGTTTGAGATGGACAGATAAAGTATTGGGCTTGAGAAGAGGAAACTTATCATCTTGGAGAAATAGGTTGAGAGACTTGTAGTCTATCACCAATATCTTTTTCCCACGTTTGAGTTCAGCTCGTTTTTCGACATAAAAGGCCTGACAGGTCCAATCAGATTTTGTGGGCTCAATAAGCCCTTGTTGAAGAACATAGGCACATTCTTCACGGGCCAACGCAAGATCATCTTTGTCGGGATGAGTGGCCTTGGTAGGATTGAAGTCTTCATTGCGATTAAACGGAAGACGAATAAAGAATGCGGGAATTTTCCAGAGAGAGAGCATGGGAAAACTGGTCATGCCTATCAGGACAGTAAGAATGATCGGATCGCTGAGATAGGTATAAGCAGTAGCTCGAGGAGACTGGCAATAGGGGTATAAGCACACATTTTTTTTTTTATATTGGATCCCAGTAGATAAAATCTGGAGTTTCTTTGTGTGGGAGAAAGCATCAAAACCAATTAATATATCTTTACCTAGAAGATCACTGTCTAACACCTTAATCCAGAGAATGCAGTTTGGGAAGAATTGAAGACCAATACGTCTCTTTGTAATCCACTCAATTTTGAATAAACTGCCATTAGCAGTAGAGAAGTATTGATTATAAGGAACCCAATCTTCAGAAGGTAGAAGGCATAGTTTCATGACTATTCTGCAAGAGCCAGTATCTAAATATCCAATGGCTGGAACAACTTTGACAAATTTGTCAGCAAAAAGCCTGATTTCAATATGTGGTTTGATGGACACAACCTTCCTTTGAGAGGGTCATGTAAGACCCCAAGAGATCCCAAGCAAGGGATATAAGTAACATTATCCGATGTGTCAGACTCTGAGGAGGCGGCGAACTTAGATGAGCAGCTGGCCGCGTCAGAGGAGTATTGTAAGACATATTGAGTGTCCTCATTGCGGCTAGCTTGTTCTTCCACAGCAGATTCAATATCTTCATCGTCTCTAAGCAGAAGCACTGTTTGTAGATGTTGCAGCATCTGAATATCTCTTTTGGTTTTATGAGGACAGTTTTTTGCAAAATGTCATTTTTACCACAAATGTAGCATTTATCAGACTTGCGGGAGGAATTATATCTTTTCTTAAAATACCGAAGAAATGGCTTGGTACGAGAATGACGCCTGAAACCCTTTTTCCGAGATGGAAAATGGTGGGTCTTTTTTCATTTGTCCTGCCTGTGATCCTTGGAACATGAACAATCCTTTTGGGCATGGCATTTGAGCTTGAGATAGGATTTGGTACATGCTGATCGAAGTTTGGATTCCCCTTTGAGCATCCCCTTAAAAAACGTTTGTTGTTCACATAGTTTATCAAGGGTGGCCAATGCAAGTTGATAGATTTCACCAAGGGAAATGTCACGACGAAAGGCATTAGGGCCAGCATCAGGGCTACGAGCTGCAGTCAGCCTTTGGCAAGGACTAAGACTTTGAAACCATTCTCGTAAAGTCCCTGTGAATCGAGATAAAAACTCAGAGTGGACATCTTCGAGGGCCACATCTGGTTTAGACAGTTGTAAGTCAATCCAAGCATCAAATTCATGAAGACGATCACGCCATTTATTTGGAGGAAGATCGTCAAAAGTAAACTAGAGGCTAGTCGTTAGTTTATATATGTTCCTCGAGTCTTGGGAATGCATTGGAGTAGGAATATCATCTACAGAGGGTTCTTCCTTGTCGATATCACCAGGTTGGACCATGACAATAGTAGAAATATCAACTTGGCATGCCTAGGAAGGAAGACTAGAGGTGCCATTAGTGCTGAAGGTATCAGTTTCTAAAACTGAACTAGAGAGACTTTGTAACATCTGGATTGTCGAATCAGGATCCAGAGGAGCCTTCAATTTCTGAGGTTGAGGAGGAGGACAGACTGGTAGAGCAGAGGGTTTTGTATAGGAAGTTGAGGCCAAGGGAATGGGATGGATTTAAACACTAGGAGGTATCAAAGAAAGAGGAGCATGCTAAACTGGAGGAGCTGCTGATGTTGACCGAGATTGTCTGAGTTGCCTTAAAATGGGGTAAGACATTTTGAACAGATTATTATAGTCGGAGGCTTTGGGATAAGGCATGGGAGAGGAGAGATACCTAGGAGCTTGACTGCTCACAGGATGAGAAGGATATGGATCATAAAGAGTCTGAGATTTCTCCTTAACCATATTTGCCTCTATCCTGTAAAGGTCTTGTTGAATCTGGGAGAGTTCTTGCTCATTTTTCTGGAATTCTATGCCTATGTAACATTTTTCATATTTGGGGCAAGTAGGAGAGGACTGCAAGAAATTAACATAGTTGCGCGTATACAGGGTTCCATCAACATAATGATCCTGTTCATGGCGGGGAGTGTAGAAACAGAAAAAAGTCTGTCTCTATTTTCGAGGAGCTGTCCATAGATTGTGTTCAGTGAGAATCTTATGAAGCTGGCTTCGCCAGTATGGCAGTGGAGCAAAAAGTTGAAGAAAAGACACAAAGTGCGTATGGGTATTAACAGCATCACAAATATAATAGTAAATAGGATATGGAGAGAATCCAATGGCACAGTAATGAAGGGCAGAAAGAGCCCAAAGATACCAGAGGAGTTCTTCTGGTATGACACATTTAATGAGGGGAACTGTTGTATACAGGGTGGCCATATCAAAATGGTCTGGGAAAAGGTGTATCTGTGTTTTTACAAATAACAGATGGAGCCAGTAAAATAGAGTTTTGGTGGCAAGATTGTTGATCATAGTGGGACCACAGATTTATGACCTGGAGGGAAAATGGTAGCAGGCATGCTGATTGGCATAGTGGGATTGGAGTTGAGAAAATCAGAAAGAGTAAGAATAAAGAGGGTCTAAGAAGAAAGAGAGGCTATAGAGGAACTGTCTTTTTGAGGTCAAGAGAGATAATTAGCAATGGTATTCTGATGTCCTCTGAGATGACGAACTGAGAATTTATAGCGTGAGAACCAGTCTTTCCATCTGAGGAGTTGTTTCTCAAGAAGAATTTTTCCTTTTGGATCAAGCATATTTAGGAATGACGTGTTATCCATCTCGACAATAAATGCATACGGGCTGAAATAAAAGCTAAATTTTTCAATACGACAAAGATTAGTGGAAGACAGGTGACAACACTACCAATTGCCTTTGGAAATAGGCTCATGACAGTCACAATCAGGGTCGCATCTGTCTGAGGAAACATCCCAAATGAAATGTCCAATTACATGGGACACATAACAGGGTTGAGCCGCACTTAAAACTTGCATTGGTATCTCTTTTAAAAGATAAATCAACATCTTGCTTGATCCATTGAATGATCAAACCATTTTTCTTTGAATACTCAAGGGATTGGGAGGACCAGTGAGACGGGGGAAAGAGCAATCGCAAATCTCACGAATCAATTCAAGAGGCGGTGGCTCCTAAACGAACTTCTCTCCTACATCTGATCGCAACCAGGTATGTCTGGTCCTTTTATTAATAGTAAGGGGTACCATCTCTTTTCTCTGTCTCGCTATACAAGGCTTGATGTACAATTTCCTCTTTTTCTTGCATTTATGTTGATTTTCCTATTGTCACTTTCTAGTATTGTACTTCTGTAAGCCCTCCTTCAGATGAAGCGGCTAAAGCTTTAGTCTCTACTACTCCGAAAACTAAGGATTCAGAGAGGTAGATAGAAAATGGGGTCTTACAGAGTCCTCTAGTTCCGGCCCCATTTCCTACTTAGTTCCTACGGACGTTGGAAGCGTTGACGATCTTTCTTCCTTTCCTTGTGGACTACTTTTTAGCTGTGCTTTTTTTATTTAATGACTTAATCTTCAAAACAAAATTGATTTTTCTTTTGTGTTTTGGATACTCAGAAAAATGGTAATAGAACTTCAACACAAAAAGGCCTTCACTTAGGTGCAAAGAAGTAACAAAAGGATTCTCTATATGTTAACAAATAAAGAATGACTTGGCCACTTCAGGAGTGTCAAAATATTAATAACTATGCTACACCATAAGTGTCAATTTCTATAAGTATTCAAATATGGAAGTGAGTATAGGAACCATCTTGAGACTCCTGTACTTCCACATGGACACCCTTCTGTTTCTCAGTCATCAAAAAAACAAAAGACAAATATATTATGTACCGATCATTGAGGTTCCCGCTTAATGCATTCCGTTTGCTCTTAAGTACTAGCCGTTAAACAAGTTACTATTATTTTCTGGAGGAGGCGGATCAATGTGCACCTGGCGAACAAATTGTCCTTTTACTCGAGGACGCTGCTCTGCTAGCTTTTTCCTACTCTCATATCGAACCTGCGGATAACAGGATCTTATTAACATTGAAGCATAGTTGAAAAATCAAAGTTTGTGAATGGATGGTAGTATTTTTTTGGCAAAGTTGTCGTCTTATAAGTAATGACAAGGCCAAGGGTATCATTGCTAACCTTTTTCTCATAACATCTATCTTTACGTTTCAAGCGGAACTTGTTCAAAGCTGCTTCTCTTTGCGTAGATCGATGAAGATTTCCTCCATTAGAAAATAAAGCTTCTTCATTTTGGTCTTCGGATGCAGTCCCGACAAGGGTAACATGATCATTGTTACTGTTACTTCCGCAGGCATTTCCATATCCCACATTACTGAGATGAGTTATGGCACCATTACGTAAGCTACTACTACATGCACTGTGATCCATGGTGGAAGAAATATGCCCGTGATCCTCCAGAAAATCCAGTTTGTGCCCCTGTTTTTGCAACCTTTGGCTTGTGGAAGCGTTGACATTTTGATGATGGGGGTTGTACGGCTGCTCAGAGTTGTGATTTTCAAGATGAGAGTGATAAAATGTTTTCATCTGAAAGGAAGATAAAGGATGAGCAGCTGAAGTGGGGCTTGGTGTAGGTGATGGGCCAGATTGTGTGGAGAATATCGGAGAAAGTACAGAACCATAGCCTGAGTGTGGATCATTAAACCTAACACCTTTCACCACTACAGGGGTGATGATTTCGTTCTCTTGAGGGTGTGATGGTGCAATATTAGAATGGTTGGATGGACCGGTTGTAAGAGAGATGCTACTTCTTTGTATGCCTAACGAGGGATCGGTAATATCAGAGGCATGACCATGAACAATACTGAATAAATGTTTCTCAAGATTTGATCCATTTTCTTGATCACGAATACTGACCAGCTTTTGCTGATGGTGCTGCAAGGGCCGGTAAGTATATCTGCACAGACCATCGAATTGCTGAGCAGATAGAAGAAAAATGGAACAGAAGAAATATTTAAGCAATTCAACTTTTCAGTTTCACCACTAAGCACGTTTATTGTTTACATTTCAGAATGTAATAATATTTCCTCATATAATAGTATCAATCAAAATACGACATTAATCACAAGCAAATATTTTTTTATGAATTTATGAGTAACAAACTTGTGATGAATTTAGGAGTACATTCTATGGGTTACAAAGAAGTTTACTACTACTATATCAAATGGGTAGTTCCTTGCTCTTGGTTCGGGTGATAAATAAGCTGCTGGTACTCAACCATAAGGCTCCCCAAATGATAATGATAGAAAAGATTAAAACTGTGAAACAATACTTTAGAGTGACTTGAGAGCCAAAAAAATTTAACTTTAAATGGAAAGTTTCCTAAATTATTGCGTAAATCAGCATCCTAAGCATGAAAACTCAAAAGCATGAAAACTTAATCAGAACTATACCGTGTAAAAGCTGATGCATTAGACTGCCTAAGCACATGCCTTTGTTTAGTAAGATTGTCCTCAAGGTCACCAGGATTAGATCTTCTTAAAGAAAGATCCAACTGCGTATCAGAATCGAAATTGCTAGCACCATTACTTGAAGAAGAGTTTTTATGATTGCATTGCCCATATTTGCTAAATCCTCCAATCAAGTCAGCAATAGTTCTGGAAGCATTTACAAGCTCAACATAGTTATCACATGCCTCACTAACAATATTATGAGCATTCCTATGACCTTTTGGCTCAACATATGTGTTTTCGGTAATTACTGCGGTAGCCTCCTCATTTGTGCCCACAGCAGATCCTGGTTCAGTTGGAATGCTTTCAGCTGTTAGATGCTTTCCCAGAAAACTGGACATACTATGTTGATACCTAATCAAACATGTGAAAGTATTCTACCTCCATTTTCACTTTCATGCATAAGCAATTGACGGCTTAAGTTGATATCAACTCCATCCTTCGGTAGCTTCAAGTGACTGAGAGAAGTTCTTGCCAGCTTTGGCTGTGAAGCTTCCTGCATAGTTTCCATGGGGATGCTACTCTCAGCCTCCAGATCTGGCTTCGTACAAGAGCTCTGCAAGAGACAAAAATTGAAGTGTTCATATAGTAGCCCGCTTGCCATACATAAAGAACTTCGGTCTCATCCATGAGCAACCCTACACACACACATCGGGATATAACAATTTAACACTCCTAGTACTCTTATTGATCAACCACTAGCAAGGCTATCAGACTCCACACAAGTCGATCATAATATTGTGGACAAAAATCTTATCTCTGGCTTATTGGAAGAGCCAAGATTTCCCCAAAAATGGGGAAATTCAGGCTGCTTGCAAACTCAAACAAAAGACCAAAAAGTTCAAACTCTTGTAGAAATTGGAATGTTAAAAAGAGCTAATTGATGTCTTCTGACATGGAAATGAAGGGAAGAGACAAAATTCTATACAATAAGTGAATAAGTATCTGATCAATATCCAAACAAGAAAAAATGGGGAAAGAAAATAGGAAGAGTAAGTTTGACCTGTTATCTAGGAAGTATCAAGATAAAAAAGTTGAACCAAGGTCAGACCTTGATGATGGGGAAAACCACGGTGCCAGAAAAATATATTCTACAATAGTATGAGAAAAGGGGAAAGCTTCCTAGATGTGTGAAAAACCAAGAACCCTATGATCAAATCTTGAAAAATTTACGTAGCAGCAACCAACCCTTTATTTTTCTGCCTCATCAACAAAGCATAGAAAACTAACCTGAGCATCACTCCCTTTTTCAATATAATCTTTGTTCCTCTGACTGTTAGCCATATAACCACTTGAATGATTGCTTGCAGCATCATTCTCTGATGTGACTTCAATTCTTTGTTGTCCAACACTCTCTTGGGGGCCATTCCTACCAGCAGCTGACTGATAGAAGCACAGAACATTTCAACGATGCAGGAGATGAAACTTGTATGTAACAAAGGAAAGAAGAAAGAATCTCAGAATTATGAGTAAACACATACTGTTTGTCTTCTCCAAACATGCTGCCACAGATTTCTCAGCTCATTTCTCCTAATAGGTTTAACGAGATAGTCAGCAGCACCTCTCATCATGCATTTGTATACAGTGCTAATAGAATCGTGTGAGGACATCACTGCATAATTGGAATACCAAAATCGTCGAGGAAAAAATTAGCAAAGTGGAAAACAAGTCACTGGTATATACAATCAATCTACAGGAGTCCATATAAATCATACTTATAACAGGAATGTTTTTGCAAATATCATGCTCCATTATTAGTGTAAGCAGAGCGAATCCAGATATTGACGGCAAATCCACTTCCATCAGTATGAGGTCTATGTTGTAGGGTTTTCCCTTGATTAGCTCCCACGCCTTTAAGCCATCAGGAACAGCTGCAACTGCTCAATGGAAAAATTTAACTCTCTTTAGTCAGAGTATCACATTGACAAGTTTCATTTGAACACGCAAATTATATTGCAGACATATTAAGTTGAAAGCAAGTACCATCATGAGTAACCAATTCAAGGTCAAATTGCAATATAAAAAAGCCTCAAAAGGTATGTCCAGGTAAATTAGCTAACAAATTGATTTGATAAAAAGACATTATAAAAGATTTCACAACATTTCACAGAGATGGAAATTGGCCTATCCTGAATTCACTACAGAAATCTGAATTTGAACTTGGGTGAATGAAGCGACCACCATCCCTTTTGGTCCTCTTGAGAACTTTCAGGTGCTTTCGCAAGGTATAGACAAATAAGGAAAACATAATTTGTTTCATCTAGCTTCTAGATCCACTTTCTTCTTCTTCTTTTTTTCTTTTGATCAGTAAGATAGATCCTGATTCTTTCATTTTAAGTTAATGATCTATCATCTACTCATCTCTTGTGCCGCCTTCTTCCCTTTCAACTTCTCGAAAACAATTTTTCTGGCTAAACTTAATTTTCAAGTGTCTTCAAATTTGAGAGAGAGAGAGAGAGAGAGAGAGAGAGAGAGAGAGAGAGA